>JAMKCH010000714.1:0-103689 GCA_023653785.1 Ophioderma brevispina
CATTTCAGCTGTTAATACGGCTTTTTAGTTTTTGGTCTCAACACATCCCATCCACATTAATTCGTACCATCGACAATATGCGTTTACTGACAGCAATAAAAAAAATCAGACTATAGTATTTATTGTTTAATTGCATGGATATGTTAATACTAAAAACATGAACAGTGTTCATAATTACTTTTTTTTTTCTTTTACTGACAGTCCCGTTGACGGACAAGGGGGAGGGTCCTAGAGACCTGCACTAATTATTTAATTAACGGGCGGTTGATTTTAATATTTTGTCATGAAAAGACGCGTATCCAAAAGTTAGATAAATACCATGAGTATGAGTCGGAAAATATATCGCCAGTCGTAAAACTGGCAAAGTTTAACTTGCGGGTCTTTAGGAACCCCTTCTTTCCTTAGCCACTTAAGTGTTAACACTTTAGCGGACAAGGTCTTGCTACTTTTATGGTGGACAAGAGGGTCCATGGAACCCCTACTGAAACCACTTTCCCGAAAGAATATTTGCACGAAATTTATACCGCACATGCAGGGCCTTAAGACAATAACAATTAAGCAAAAAAATAGAATTAGCATTTGTAAACCTAAAAATTGGGAGCTAAACATGATTTTCAAATTCGGAAAATAAAATTATATCTAAACAGATGAATTGAGTTCTAGCGTATTTCAAGGTTGGATTATATAATATATATAGACATATTGCTATCATGGTACGTTAGATCGAAATTGACTTTTGTTATTCACTCATTACGACGTTTGGGCGAAATATATCTTTCCCCTTAAAGGTGCAACGAGGGATTTCAAGTCATTGATATTTTCTGTTGTATGTAGTTATTACGTGCAGATTAGACACTCAATAGATTCCCTACCTTTTATTTAGCTACAGAAATAACTTAAAATGAATAAGGGTGATTTGTATATGCTTATATTTCAATAGAAAGCATAGGCTGAATTTCCTATTTGCTGCTATAGGAAATTCGAAATTTTACCATTTTTATTTGGTAAACAGTTCTCAGCTTAATCTTTTCAGATGGGGATATTTTTGAAAACCTTAGACAAGTGCCAAAATCAGAATTTGTTCCGTCTAGGATAACAAAGGATATGAATATTAATTTATGTAAATTAAAAGAAATTAGCAGCGATTTGCTAATCCGAAACTTCGAAAAAATCATCAAAATTCATATTTTTATATTTTTGTTACTGGCGTGGGTATGCGAACATAACCTGCAAGTGGTTGGCTTGAAATCCACGTATTAAAAACAAGGCAGTACTTTTTATCTGATTCTGTAATTTCTATACGTGCGTATCAAAATTCCGACTTGAGATCAAAAAAGCCTTTCCCGGTGAATATCGCAGATTTTCAGCGTGCTATTGTGCACCATGATCAATACAGTTTGACCTCAAACACAAACATTATTGATCTTTGTTTATTCTGTACTGGTGTAAACCACAATAAGCTGCAGTGCAGAATTTGAGACGCCGTCGCTGTATGTCAATTTGCGGGAGACGGTATGACAAATTTCCTTGAAATACTTCATTTTTTTCAATATTTGGTGGTATGTTTCTACATTAAAGCATTTATATGGAATTGTACACACTTATCCCAGATTTATAAGTTTAAAAAAATGCATTTCCACATTTTTTTTTCGATTCTCTCGCATTATCGCTGCTAATCCCTTTAAAGGTAATATATTAGAATAACACAGAATGTGATATTAATGTATACAGATTAAAGGTGTATTTCGTGATTTCAGCACGTTCTGTTTTATTCATTGATCACTAGATATCCTTGAGAAAAGCTTATTCTCAAAATTTGAGCTGATCCCGAGCAATTGTTCGTTTCCCACGGTCCCATAGGCTATTGTGCTGTAATTTAATAAAAATACAAAATTGCAAATTTCTTACAGATGCGACCGAATTTGCACGTAAGATTGGGCACACATGGATTACTAAGGCTATCGGTTCAGATGAAATAAAAATCTCAACATTTTTAGGTAAGTCGGGGAGACGAGGCTGTGGATCACAAAATGCCCCTTAATACAGAACTCATTATAACCTAATGAATTCTTAAAATTTCGCCCTAACGTTGTTATTAGCGTTAAAGTGCATTTAAAAGTTAATTACTTATTCGTATTTATATCAGGCTTCCTAGTGGTACAAACAAAACATTGTACCACTAGGAAGCCTGATGGTACAAACAAAACATTGTATTGTTTAATTTGGTAAAAGTCACCGGATGCGATCCAATATTTTGTTTAGTATTGTATGGTATCCGGGCATTTTAACGATCAATTATCGTATCCAGCGATTGTCTATTGATATCGAAAATTGGCTGATACCGAGTGGCTTATACCGAGTGTTTATCGCGACAAAATGCTGCGTTGTCCGCTGGAGCATGACTAATATAGCACCACTGTGAAAACCAAAAATGGATTAATCCAGGCCCGAGAGATTCGCAAACTTGTATAAGGGATTTTAACGGGCTTTTGAAGAAGGAATTGGTAATTGACATTACTAAAGCCCCAGTCACACTGGGAGATACGACAGGTTACAACTAGATGCGACTAGTTGCGATTGGCAAACGCAAGCAGTCTTCGGCAATCTTAAAAAGGTGTGCCACTGATCGGCGACGATCGCGGGCTGTGGCAGGTAGTCGCACATGTCCCTCCTGTCGCAGAGAGGTTTTCGGTCATGTTCAAAAACCTTTCTGCGATTGAACCAAGGTTTGACCGTCGCATACAATCGCCTACAATCGGTATTTGGTCGTGCGATTGGTGCCCGTCAGTCGTATGTAGTCGCCGACTCTCGTACGATTGGTCATTTTTTGTTTTAGAGTGGTGGCGATTTAATAGCACGATTTGTGGAAGCCTATGTACACTATCCTGCGAGTGTCGCGATTAACGCACGTATCTAGACCAATCGGCGCTATGTGAGGGACCGTTGTGCCACCACGTGTCACCACCAAGGACTGTTGTGCCACTTTTTGTGCCATTAGGGGGTATTTTGGTATGAATAATTTTACTAGTCTTGTGTTTGTTTCGGTTTGTTTCGTGCCATTTCCGTAGATGATCGTAGATGAATTTTATAATGTGACTGCTACACACGATTGACACCAAATCTTACGTTGGCCTGGACGCTCGCACGATTTCTCAATCGCGGGCAATCCCAGGCAATCGCCTCTCCAGTGTGACTGGGGCTTAGGATTAGAGTTGCAGAATGTAAATGTTTGCTTCAAGCGGTCGTGGTAAAAGCTTTTCCTTCGGAAAGGCGATCAAGACACCACAAATCAGTTGCTGCATTGAAATTTGTTCTGGAGTGTTTGATCAAGACTCGCCCGGCGGGACTACAACACAATGTTTGGTTTGGTTTTGAGTCCTGAATTTAAATAATAGTAATAATAATATTGGATGTTTTTTTTTCGTTTGATACCAGGAACATATTGCAATCGCTTTAAAAATATACTTGTATCATACTCCACTAAATTATATATAATTATATTTAATTTATCCCTTAAATCCCTAAATGCCATTTTTTCTACTTTTCAAAATTCACGGAATGGACCCCCTGCCTTGTGTTTACGGGGAAAGTGCTCCTAGATCTAACACCACAACTAACTCTACCTCCTTTTTTCGCGGTGATCGTGAAGATTTTCCTCTGGGGACGTAAGGGATATAGGAGAGCTATATTTTGTACTAACCTTAGTATATTGTCTGGACACCATCCATGATATACCCTGTGCGAATGCAGTGCAATTCCAGACTAAGCCTCCTTCCAATCTCGTTAACTTTATCAACCAGCGTATTACAATTGTACTAAAGTGGTACAATATTGTCTGTACCCAAAATGTTGATGTATCCTTGGTGTAAGGCTTGGATGAAAGACATTAATCTAGTCTGAACGAACTAATTTGTACTGAAATAACACGAAGGAGTAACTGAAATAACACGAAGGAGTAACCAATATGATGTATCAAAGATGGACTACAGTTCATCTGTAAATCTCTGCACGAGGATCAATGTGGGAATCGTGAGCAAGACTAATATGATGAGGAGCTCGATGGCTCAGTGATCTGTCACATCTAACAAACAAGACGCGTTTTCTTAAAAGAATGCTAGTACTAATCTGCATGTGGCTTATATTCTCTAGATCGACTGACAGACTCTGTGTTAAATGTATGCAAGTATGGCAGTAGCCCAAGTCTAACCAAAAAAAAAAAAAAGAAATAAAAAAGAATTAACCGTTTCTTTTTTTTTTCAGATAGCACGCAAGCAAGATGATAGTGCGGATTTACCTTATCTCAAACTTTCTAAAATTAAACAGAATGCACTTAGGTTTTGGAAAAGACACCTGCAGCAACCCGCAAATATGGGATTGTAAAGGACCTCACAAACGTGAAAAGTTCTTCACTGCGAGCATGCGCTGCCGCAACACGTTCGTTTTCAGGTGGCATAGTACCAAATAATTGCCCCATTGAAATGTACGTAAAACGTGATTAAAGAAACTCTCTTTTCCTCCAGACGTAAAATTATTTTGAATATTTTCAATGCATGAATCACATGATAAGACATGAAACTTATGTATAAACTTCAATTCATCTTATACATTCCGATTAACTTTTACGATACGAGCATGCAAATAGCTCCATCGGTACGAGCTCGTCGCTGATTGGTTGAAATAATCTCAAAATCTTGAGACAAAAACATCGACCGACCTGTAGAGCATATTTAAAATCATAGATGTGTTGATGTGATGTCTTTGTACTGAAAACATTGCAAGACATTATTTCAAAGGTTGTTTAAGCTGTAGTATTGCATTTTACTAAGTTCACTTTGGGCCCTGCCTTGAACCTCGATGAATGAACTGCACGTTGTTAACGATCAGCCAATTGGAACACTCCTATAGCTAACTAATCGGCGATCGACCTGAAACGAAATTCGCCAGACTTGTTGTGCTGAGTATCCGCAGTATACGGTCCGCAGGACACCCACCAAAAATGGGACCGAGACTATAAGGTTATAAGCAAATGTTTGTATCACGTTTCCCCATAGGCCGCTGTGTTGTAATTTCTGTCCGTTTACCAACAGAAAATACAAAATTTCGGGAATTTCTCTGAATTTCTTCCAGAGTAGATCGAATTTCCACGTAAGATTACTATACCGGGGGCCAACGGTTCAGATGATATAAACATCTCAACTCTCTTAGGTAAGTCGGGGGACGAGGTTGTGGATCACTCACTTTGATACACTCTCTACCGTCATTTAACCTGGTTTCTCGTCTCCCACCCATTTTGAACCGATTCATATTTTAACCAAGAAACATTTGAGCAAAAACAGTTCTGTCAACAACTTAAAAATAGTAGTAAGATCCATTATCCTGAAACCCTTTGCGAAATAATTTGATAAGATGCACTTAGCCTATGGTACAACATATGGGACCAGAATTGTAGTTCACGGCCTGCGCAGTGTGTATTTCTTGTATATTTCGGTTGACAATAGCACGGCATAATCTTTTAAATGCTGCTTGGTAGTACGAATTCAGAATCTCACGCATAGCCTTTGCTTTCTATCTTGCCTGGCATTTCCTATTTTGTGAAGTGCATTCAGTGGCATTATAGTGCTGCGGAAAGTATGCTATAGTATAAAGCGGCTGATGCATACTCTTTTTGAAAACTTGATGGCAACTGACTGAACATTTGATGGTCAACTTACCAATCCTGATGGATAAAATGCGATATCGACCAGACTTGGTTTAGGATAAGCGAAAGCGAGAAAGGCAAAAATACCATCTTCTGCAAATGACAAAAAAAAAACAGTAAGTGAGGAACAACAGAAGTTTATATTAAAAATTAAGCTACTCGGACAGAGTGTCCAGTTTTATTGCGTTACCGTTTGAGTTCCCAACGCCATTACCCTCGCAGGCTCGCATCGATTATATTCACCTACCCAACATATATACCGGCACTCATACGTCTGGCAGAGAGAGAGAGGCGAAATAAAGTGCCTTGTACAAGGACACATCAATTTGGTTTGACAGGATTTGAACTCTCGACATGAGTGCGTCCACCGTAGGGAGGTAACTCCAAAGTATGGTTGTGAACCATATCTATTTGCAAGAATTTTCATCCAACATCTCTTTCCGAGTTTGAACCGATTTCTCGGACCTGTAATTAAGTGGATTGTGTCACAATTAGACTTGATGTTCTAGAGAACCGACAAAACACACCCGTGATGTGAAATAAAAAGGTGAGTTACCGATAATGCAACTCTAAACACTGAGGTGCCTAGTTTGCATGGGTAGTCCATAGACCCTGACAGGGCCGCCGAGAGAAATTGCGGGCCCCTCCCGCGCTTTGCGCGGAAGCCTTGAATGTTCACTTTCCAAAACACATTTTCTCGTGAAAATTTGATAGAAACAAATAGAAATTTGTAAGTGTAGTTACTATAAATGGTTTTTAAAAAGTAAAATATAGCTGATGGTTTTAGTTTTGTTTCAAATAATAATATATAAAGTGTTCATGGAGAGTTCATATATGAATCGGCCCGGGTGGGTAAGTAGTCCACTTTATAATTCATGACCAACCGTTTTATAAAAAACTGCACATCTTAATTGATTTTGGGTAATTTCTCAAACCGAGAGAGTCCCTGCACTAAATTTATTAACCGCGCGTAGCGCGAAAAAAAAAAATTGGAAAGTTTGTGGCTTACAGAGTATTTTCTCAACGTATCATTGTCGCAGGAGGGGGAAACGGGCCCCCTGTATCCGCCAATGCGCTCTCTTTCTCTTTCTCTTTCTCTCTCGCTCTCTCTCTCTCTCTCTCCGTCCTTCTCTCTCACTTCCTCTCCCTCTCTGACTTTTGTCACAACCGCAAGGGCTGATCTTTTTACGGGCCCCTAGGACCCCGGGCCCCCTAGGACCCCGGGCCCGGGGTCAATTACCCCCTTTGACCCCCCCTCTCGGCGGTACTGGACCCTGAAAACCACTTTCTCGTAGGATTGTTGGAATGAAATCTGTACCACAAATACGGGCGCTAAGGCACATATATATCCAAGCAAAAATAATTTCACAAAGGATATACTATTTCCAATTTGCATGATTTGGGAGCTCCCCTCCACTCGCAATTAATGTTAACGGTGGAACCTAATCAATTAAAATGCAGTTTTATACAGTACAGGGATCACTTGTTAGAAATGTAGATGCTTGCATACAGTCTGTCTGAAAAATGGTACAGGTACAATAATGCTGATGAAATTAATTCCAATCAATTTGACACAAAAGTGATGTATTCTTTAATCTGCTGCATTTGTGTATATTAAAGCTCTATTTATCTAGTATCGAAATGAACCTAATTATGTAGTTTGTGTTCATGTTTTTGGCATTCAATAAAAAGAGCCACCAATTCTCCCCTAAAAGTTGATCCTTGTCCTTGATCATTGTACTTTAATTAAATACCCTAGTCGATGATAGTTAAAGTCCAGTTCTATTGTTTTAATAGATAACATCTTTAGGTCAAGATATGCACCACTTCAATTATATTAATTTGTCCTCATTACCACATTTTGTGTGTGTTGACCGATTAGAAGAAGCACCAAGTCAAAATACGATACACACAAGGAATCACGAACCAGTTGATAAAATGATCTTATTCCCATAATTTGGATTCAATTAAAGTCTTATACTGTCGTTTTGTCAATTGATTTCTTTTCTTTAAAAGGGGTTACAGTTTTTCAGCATTAATTAAGAAATAAAAACACCAGCATTAAATTGCAGTTTGCGTCTTTTAAACATTTGGTTTTATCTCAATAACAGTAAATATATTTCAATTCATTATTCAAGTAATTGTCTAATGTTAAGATTTTTTTCACATACAATCAACCAATCTGCCAACCCGTTAATAATATTATTAGGTTGGGTCTCATGAACCCCCCCCCCCCCACGGGAGTGTGGGTGAAAAATTGGAAAACAAATAAAAAAAGAAACAAAAACAATTAAGTCTTGTTTTTTCTTATGCATATCAATTTAAAAAGTAAATAAAAACTTAATGATAAAATTAATGATGAAAAATTAACTCCATTAATGTCCAAGGGGAGGGGTTTCACGGGAGCCTCACTAATTAGTTCATTAACGGCAGGGAGGGCCGATTTTATTTAGTTTCAATTATCTTAATTTATTATTAATTTATTTTAATTAATTAATTAATTTTTTAGTTATTTATTTCGTTATTTATTTCTTTATTTATTTATGTATTTATTCATTTATTTATTTATTTACCTTCACATTGTCAATTGTAATGCTTGTTATCCCGCATCTTCTTACATGTGTGCGAAGAAAATCGGGTCACGTCTTGCGGAGATGTAGCCTTAGGGTCCCTATGGACCCCTCCCCATGAGAAAAAATAATTTTCCACATAAAGGTGATCTTTGACCTTTGGTGGCTACTCATGAATGTGGACTTATTTTACAATCACACAAAAATACTAATTAAATTCCATTAATGTTTCATTAACCAATTATATGCTATTATTTTTCTTTCCTTGCTGTTAAAGCAATAGATTAGTCTATTTGACCACTTAAGTGTTAACAATCATAAAGTTCATTTGACAGTTGTTTGTTTTTGTTGGATGTTCAAAATAAATGCTAACAGATTAAGATGCTGCTTTTATTTGGAACCCTTTATACTTAGAATTTTAAAGAAAGGAAACGCATAATTTGTAAACCAGAACTAAAAATGTGTGTTGCAATTTTACGAAAGATATGCATTCAGAATAATTAAGGCCGTGCATTGTGACTTCATGTTTCGAATACATTTAAAACATGCGATTTCCACCACAATTCTACTGCGTAAACCCTCAAAGGTAACCCCAAGTAAAAAAAAAAATTTCCTAAATTCCACCGCAATCAAAGACTCTAGAAATTAATGTTTCATAACGGGCGTGACTGAACAAAATGATGACATCTGCAGCAATTCCTTTTGTGCAAAAGTAATTGTTTATAATATTTTTCATACAGCATCGGAGCTGAGTAAATATATCTCTAGATCTGTACTGCAAATATTAATAAAAAATGATACACACACCACCACAGAAATAATTTATGAATTGATAGCGAGCTTCTGAGCAAACAGTAATTCTCACCTAAAGTTGATGAGTAGGGCCCATGATTTCACTAAAGGGTCCGTTTGAACCTGGATAGTTTTCTGGTATATGACTTTAAAAAGACACTCGACTGGGCATTTGCATCTAAGGACCTTTTTTTTTCAAATTCAAAACAGGGAATTCAGACCAGAGAGAAGTAGTTTTGTGACATATGATCAATTAATACAACGTTCAAACGAGGGGGTTATTGCAATCCTATATCCTCGTAAGATTTTTCATCCGTCGCCAAAAACGCTTTATTAAACTGATAAAAAACGGACCCTGCCAATTGTTAAACTATGCTTTTTGCTCATTTTATGGAAAATAGAAGGAACCGTACCATTTTACGTAGGGTTGGAGAGGTCGTTAAAAGGCGATTGGTGCAACCTCCGAAATTGTCTTTTTGCTCCCATGAATAAATTCTTTTTGTACTGATATAGGCACGAGATGCAATCTGTGTCTTACGATCTATATTCAACGAATGGGGGAATGTGGGGTTTTCTGGAATTACGACGTTATTGAACCCAATCATAGAATATTGGTACCTATTTTAATTGGTATCAATGGAAAGAGAAGACCCATATCTACTACCAGTTTATAAATTTAAAATTTAACTGAAATACGCTGACCATAGAGGGGATAAGTATGGAATACACTGTCTAAAAAGAAATGCAACTGTAACCCATCTGACACACGCTTTTTTCCGACACACTTATGAATTCTGGACCCTTCTCACGGAATAAAGCACATGTTTTATTCCGTTGAGGTTTCCTAATTCATACGTGTGTCAGAAGAATGTGTCAGATGGTCAGTTTACGGAAACTCCCTAATTTAGCATCGAAGCACGTGTTGCAAAGTCGAATGGCCGAGTTATCTGTAGCGCATGCTCTCTAGTTGGAACTTTGAATACATAATTATACAATTGTCCTTAATACTGAGCCTTTAACTGTGACTAAAAAAACTAATATGTGCCAATCAATGCATGAACAAAGTTTCCAATTAAATTCGACACCTTGGCCGCTCTTTCTTTAAATCATCTGAACTTTTGATTGCAAATAACATTACAACGCTTCTTTAAAGCAATATTAGCAGATTTTTTTTGAAGAGCGCCCGCCAGTTTTCACAAAAAATTGAGATTTTTACACGGTTTGCTTGTAATGGCTAGTAAACTATCCTGTGAATGGTTTAGCTCGAAAAGTCTGTGTGTTCATAGCGAAGGATTTTGTAATTAGAATATTATTAATATCGTGATCCGATAATAATTCAACGGCTGCTGGAAACGGACGGCCTTCCAAGTGAAATAGCCGGGAAATAGCGCCATGTACGTGTCTACGCTCATTCCATTAGTTTTGTTTTATTGGTTCAGGAAAGTCAAATTAAGGTTATCTTCTCGATGTGGTGGCAATTTCATTCATGGACGAGACATAAACGTAGCATTCCCAGCTCTGTCGTTAGTCCAATCTGGGATCCCAATTCTAAATACAAATTCGCTTATTTATATAAATACGCATTTCTTAGCATTCTCGTTCGCAGGTATATAAGTTGTGTAGTTCCCATCTTGCAGTTTACTGTCCATTTTCCCTATTCACTGTACACACAGTGCATTCAATAGGCCTATGACCCGTCATGCGTACTCTTTGCTTAACGCATAGATATGAGAGAACTCACGTCTTTGCGAGAAAAGTGCTCAAGGATTTTCTTGGGAGAAGCTCTAATTGGAGAATATATTTATTCATAAAATAACATGTGTGAATTTTATTCCATAGAACATTCAGAAAAATCCGAAAATGGATTAATTATAAAGGTGGTAGTTGGTAGGGTTAATGCTAACTCTATGGCAAAAATCACCAGTGATGGCACTTCGGGCGTATTCAAAGAGGGGCGCATGGACAAACGGTTAGACCTAACGCTTTCGTAGAAGGCTGACAACCAAGATAATTTTTATTCTCTACATGGTGATGTTATTTGGTGACTAGACGGTGCTGAAAAAGATTTCCGAAACGACCATTTCTAACACGGCTTCCAACATGTGTAAAAAAGGCCTTCTCGCCAATGCTCATGCACACAGTGTGTGTGGGTAATCGCTCTGCAATAGCATGTCATTGAGCAGTGATTGGATGTGCCAGGTGAAGTGGGAACATTTACATACGATCAAATTATGAATGGATTCATGTCACAATGATTGGTTGGGTGAGCATAAAAAGGTCGACACCCGTTTACAGTGGACACTAACTGCACTATGCCTAGACAATTACCAAGGTAACGTGCCAAAAATATCACCTTTGAAAATTGGGGGCGATCTTCAAAAAAGTGCCATTATGCTTAATGGAACGTATACGTGAATTTACCTAACCACAAATGTCGGGCCCACATTTTTTGTTTAAAATCACCCCAAAAAACGAGCAGCACATTAGGGCACAAAATTGGCACTGGAGTGTGGCCGTTTGATGCCCTGTCCGAGCATTCTTTACTGTTAGGATTTCGTCAAAAAGTGTTTTGTGTTGTGTCAGTGGTTTCACAAGGAATATTAAAATATAATTTAAACATTGCCCGTTTGAACTTTTTCGTTTCAACATGAATCAGGAAATACACCAAAAAAAGAAGCAGTGTCCGTTCCGAGAGACAACAATTGATGCAGCCTCTAAAGCGAAATGCAACGGCAAATCGAACTAAGTAAGTGTTTGTTTTCGTGGCAAAGTTCAAGAAAATTATATTTATACAAGTCACTGATTAGAGAAACATTTCTTTTAGTACCAGAAGCACTTTTATCGAAAGTATATGCCTAAGTGCTGTGGCTCATGCATGCTCTCTCTCAAATATGTGACGACTTGACCTCGTGACTGATATACTAAGAGTTGCCGTTTAGTTAAATCTGACGGCACCAGAGCACTGACCTCATACACATAGATAGCGGGCTACCGCCAGTTGAATGGTCGCCCGATGTCACAACAGGAAGTTTTTACCTTGACACTATGCGGGAAACAATGCATAGCGGTAGAGGTCAGGTTGCACCCAGACTGCTCTGCTATAAAGACTGTACTAAGAAAAAAAAAAACAAAAAAAAAAACAAATAGTCGAGAATTTAAAAAAAAAAAAAAAAAAAAAACCTTTCTCCAGGCAAGGGTATGGGTAATAGACCGAAGTCAGAAACGGCTTCACCTTTTATTTAGTCACCAACTACCCAAGCAGTACATAATAGTACACAATTGACACTGTGCGCAGTTGTCACGATGTTCTTTACCGAAAGGTACTTTGGTGTCATCACTCAAAATGCCATACATTTTGAAGTTTAAAGACATACTCCTTTGCCTAAATTTAGTTACACTGTTTGTGTCAAAGGCAGAACTGAAATCAAAGGGTATTTAGTGTCATATCGGTTGTTTCACAATGGAATTTAAAAAAAATACTAACCATTTGCACGTTTGATCCTTTTTTTCAATATGAAACAGGAAATTGAGCCTAGGAAAGAAGCACCATCAGCCGAAGATAACAACGCAGAAGAATTGATACTACAGAGTCTAAAGGGAAATTCAACGGTAAATCTAATTAATATTAGTGTTTGATTTACATTCAAGCCGTCCAATAAACAATAATTAAACTGCATTATCTGAATTATCCATCCACAATATCTGAATCTGACCGATTAAACCATAATTAAACTGCATTATCTGAATTATCCATCCACATATCTGAATTTGAGCGATCGGTTTTACCAGGATGTGAACAAGAAACTTTAATCAAATTTACAAAGTTACTATGGGCCGATGTGTGCACCATGCTCTCCGAACTTAAATATACAGGTACAAATCGTCCTTTAGTGGATGAGCCAGACCATCAAAAGTAGCAAAAAAAAAAAAAAAAAAAAGGGGGGGAAAAGAGGCATTTGTACCAGGGGTTCCTAACACTATGACGTACACAAAAATGTATGATGGCCATTCTGTAGGGGAAGCTTAAGCGAGCTAGGGGCTCGCAAAAGATTATACAGGGGGCAAAATTGAAAAGTGGTCCAATGTTGTTGAATTGCATACCAAATTGTTCGTATGATCACAAGGAGTACAAAATGTATAGTTTGTGCTATCTCCGACTTACCCCCTATGGAGTTATAAGCTGAAAACCGTTATTATAGGGTAAAGGTTTAATTCAGTTCTTACAGGGGTCCAATATTAAAAAAAACGCTTCAATTTCAGTGGAAATGGTCTCATACTATTTGTAATGTAATCACAAGTAAAATAAGGTATAGTTTGGACAATGTACAATGTATAGTTACCAAGTTACACCCAACAACCCCTATACCCCTACGATAGTACTAATGAGGTGCGTAACTTGTTAATTTCACATTACAGATGGTCGAAACTATTCCTTATTTTAATTGTGAGAACATTACAAACAATATGAGACCATTTCCACTGAAATTAACGCATTTTTTAGTATTTGACCCCTGTAGAAGCTAAATTTAACCTTTGACCTATAATAACGGTTTTCAGCTTATAACTCCATAGGGGTAAGTCGGAGATAGCACAAACTATACATTTTTTTACTCCTTGTGATCATACAAACAATTTGGTATGCAATTCAACAACATTGGGCCACTTTTCAATTTTGACCCCTGTATAATATCTTGCGAGCCCCTAGCTCACTTAAGCTACCCCTATAGAATGGCCATCATACATTTTCGTGTATGTCATAGTATGAGGTAGCCCTGGTATAAATGCCTCTTTGCCCCCCCCCCCCCCCAGGTGATACCGAACAACATGCCTGGCTCACCCACTACTTAGTGATGAGGTTTACTGGTGATTCATTAATAAGAGTTGTGAATTTCAATAATTTGGTCAAAGGTGCTGTTTTGGAATTTTAAAAACACCTCTGTCCTTAAAATGAATGCACAAGTATTATAATTCCAGCCAGTTCGAGTTTTCTCGAACTAGCTACAACGTCACTTTGAGACCTTGTTTTAATACAGATGTTAATACCCTGTTTTAATACCTCTATTTACAGCTCCGTTGAAAAAGCCAGAGATGTTGTGAATAGTTCTACCCAGAATATCATGGATGCTCTTTAAAATCTAACGGGAACATCCTTGATCTGCATTGTAACAAATTTAAAGCTTTGTAAATTTAAGCGAAACCATTTACTACAGATACAATTAAAGGAGATTTGGAATGAATTCGTTGTGTAAGTGCCACGTAATATGATTTGAATTCCCAGCAATCGGTCCAAACAAATCGCAGGGCACAGGACACATGTTCAACAATGAAAGGTTTGGATTTCCCGCGCTATAAGTCTTGTGATTTGTTTGGACCGATTGCTGGGGCAATAAATCGTATTAGGTGGCACTTCTACAGTGAATTAAAGTATTGGATAAATTTAAAATAAAGGTGTACAACATATGTCGATCATCAGAAATTATAAGCAGCTTTAATAAAAAACAAAGGAGAAATAAGGCAGACGTATAAAAGGTAATTTTCCAAGCACAGGTCGGCGTGCACCATGTTGAGAGGTAATGTTGTGTCAATTAGCCAATTGACTCGTTAGAAACCAATGCTGATTTGTACGTCTCGGTATATTGTCACCTATACCACCAGGCCGATTCCTGTGAGGTAATTTCCCGTGTAGCACAAACCGGTAAAGATATGTGGAGAACAATTCACCAAGCAACAAACACTATGAGTTACAATGTGCTCATCCACCAAGGACACAGTTCAGTGTGTTGTACTTGTACATACATTGACATGAACTGACCTTGTGTGATCTGGGTATCATATACCATAGCCATTTTCTAAATACACTGGTGAATGGAAGGTACTGAACTGTGTCAAGGGAATTGAGATTTTACTAGCTCATAGTGAAATATCGCCAAATTTGTAATCATATGGTGGCACCCGGAGGAGCAGAAAACGACCTGAAATGTTACTGTGTTGCTTATAAGCGAGTGCAGACCGGTTGGTTCACAGGTCCTAACGCACACCTATGGACGCACGGCATTGTTTGGTGCTACCATTATTTTTACAAGAATGTTAGAGTTAAACAATAACAACACCAACACAACCAACCAAGCATTTATATAGCGCCCCACAAAGACCGCCAGCGCTTTAAAAAATAAACATACAACCAAAAACCCAAACACAAACCCAAAAAAGGGGAGGTAGCAATTTCCCCCTAAAAAATTGAAAAAAATGCAGAGAAAATGAAATTTGCACCATTATCAAAAACAAATGCCAAAACATAATAAAAAAATTAGTTTTTTAAGTGTTTTCTTTGAAGATTTGAAGTGTATCAGCATCCCGGGATGGATTTTGAATGGACATTCCGAGTCGTGGAGCAGAAGCGTAAAAGGCACGTCACCAAGGAGTGATTGGTTCGGGAACGTGGAGAAAGTGTTTTGTCATATGACTGAAGCGAGTGGCAGAATAACAGAATGTTGATTTACAAAAGAAAATCAGTCTGAAATATGAACGGTTGCCATGGAGTTGATGATGCACTTGAACCAATAACAAGGAGTTTTTTAAATAAACACCCATTCGTAAGTGTACGAATGGAGACTTTTATGCAAGTATCCATTCGTACTTTTACGAATGGAGTGTTTTGTTCTAACACTACATCTGTATGCAAAATAAGGAGTTCTGAAGAATATACCAAACAAAAATTATTACGAAAATATAATATGTTGACTTAAACACTATTAATTACACTCAAAAGAAAATCACCATTAGGCCTATATGCATAAAAAGTGCGTGTGTCAATAACAGTAGAATTGACATTTGGGTGTATGAGTCAGGGTGGGATATTTTTTTCTTTTTTTGGTTTGTGTTACTTTATTTCTGGCTTTTATTTTTTCTATTTTATTTTGTTGTCGTTGTCGTTTTGTTACTTTAATCTCGCGCATGCATCAGTGTTAAAATAGTTCATTTCATTTTGCGTATTGATATTTGTGTAAATACGTTTATGTCATTTTTTTGTTATCTTTATATTTGTTTTGTTTTTGTTTGATGTTTGTTTGATTTGTTTTTGTAATTAGGCCTAAGGACTGCTTTACCAACTACTCACGTTTGAGTTTGATCTTAAGCTTATCCTTAACGTTTGTAAACATTTCTTACATCTTGAAGGTCCCTTTTAATTGTTAGAGTAAAACGCTTTTAAAATCACGATGTGGAATCATGTTCAGGTATAAACAGTGGGGAATCAAAATTTAAAATTTCTTTACACTTTTTAAACACACGCTTCTAGTTAATCAGTCACAACGATGTAAAAGGAAAGCTTATCTAAAACCGTGGTATTTAGGGAGCGGTCAATATTTATTCGGGGGAGGGGCAATGGAGGATTTCATTTTTTTTTTCAGAAAAAAAATCACGTTTTCCATTCGCTTCCGTTAAAAAAATTACTCTTCCTTCATCTTGAGATTTCTCCATGTAAAGGTTCATATTCGCCCTCTCTCCTTGATGAAAATGTTTATATTCACCCTCTTGCTTACAATTTGTTTTTTCGTATTCCCCCTCAAATCCTCCATTCCCCCCTCCTTCATAATTAAACCTTAAACACTTTGATTTATAGCGTGAAGGGACAGCATTCGATTCGGCTTGAATAATATAAATATAATACTGATGGTATGTTTTATCACAAGTAAATCTTACACCAAGTGTTATGAAATTGACATAGGCCTACCTTTCTTACATCCGTCTTCGTATAAGGCAGATTTAGCAGTATTATCAGTAGGAGGTGACTAGTTTCAAGTTTGTTTCTTGTGGTTATGGTATTTCCATTTGCTAACTCGCTAGTTCAATCAACACTCAATACATACGTTTAATAAACCAGTTCTACCGAGTTGGTTGCGTCGGATTCCTGTTGTTGTTGTATCTCCTCGCTTAAGTGTAATCAGAATGGCACATAATTGGAGAAAGAAGAAGTAGAAATTATTTCATCTATATTATACAAATACAAACAAAATACAAATCAATGATTACAATGTATATCGTATTATCGTCTGTATTTCACTGGAAAGTTTAACTGGGAGTTTAACTTGTAAATCCCAACAGTAGGCTAACTGTAGCACAATCAAATTCATCAGAATTGCACCACACAAAAAATGTGTGTGTATGGTGGACAAGATCGACTCTTATCGGCCTTTAAACCCAGGACTTTATAATTCCAAGGTTTGACGTATAATGTACTGATGGCTGATGTTAGCGAGTCAAAAGACGGTATGAATCCAGTTTCGGTTGTCGTATCCTGTGTTTCACGGTTAAAGTTAATGTGTTGTAACTTGCCAAAAAAATACAGTGCCCACGAAAACAGTGTAATGTCAGATTCAGGAGGATCTTATTACCCCCATGCAATGACTAGTGAACACAGAAAACTGACACTGGGTTTGAACTTATCTCGCATTGGTCATGCAATTTTCAGGGGACAGTAATGGCACTTTTAAAAACCATTGGCACAATTACCCCAGCCCCCCCGATTCTATCAAAGTTTTAAAACGTATTAGAGGTGGTAATGGCGTTGTATATAGCTTATTTGTTAAGATACGATTGATCTCGTTAATTACATAGGTCTATCAAAAGCTAAGAGTTCTCAAAACAATGGGTGACGTCCTTGGCTGTGCGTAAATAAGATAATAGCTCGTTTTTCACGACATTTGTGCAAAACAAAATACGGCTTCGCTTCGCCTCAGCCGATTTTATTTTGCACGAATGTCGAGAAACTAGGCATTATCTTTTCGGGAAACATGGTGAGAAAAATAGGGCAATCGATTCGTTGACTCTTCACGCAAACATTAGTTGCACGCTTCATTTCCGTTGCGTCTATGGAGCAGGACTATGGTTCATGCCGGAAGTAATCATAGGACAACGAAGGGACGCAGCAGGAACGCACGTGCCGACCCCTCCTCCCCCCCTCCAACCCCCCCTCACCCCTCATAGTAGCCGACAACGGAATAAAGGTGTAACTAATGTGGCGTGAAGAGTCAAATGAATCGATTGCCCCTATTGTTCACCAATGTTCCCTGACTGTGCGCCCGGAGGACTATATCTCTGCCACCGACTGGTTACATCTCAGTTACAATTACATTTTTTTTATTATTCTTCCGCAAAAGGTCTTGCAATATCATTAACTCGAAATAATAGCACCAACGGTTATTATTCGAAAATAATTCAGAAGCGTCATTAATCCGAAACAATATAAAGGTACGCTGTTAGAAGAAACGACAATAATTGTCATCATTCTGAAATAAAGGATCGTTTGTTGTTGTTATTTATTCGGCAAATCGGACCAAAAGAAAAGTACAGATATACAAACAAAATCAAATAAGCCATAACACAACTTAACAACAGTCAATTAGCCGGCAAACCCATTAAGTCGCCTTGAATTTGCAACAAACTATTTCCAATGGGGGGCCATCGTTATTTCCAAACTCAATTTGACAAATAATGGTTGTGATTCGGAAGGGCCGTTCTTCCGCAATAACATTAAGGGTTTGTTATTCTGAAATCTTAACACTAACCCAAATCACTCAAACAGTACGATAAGGTTTTGCTATTCCAAAGGTTGTTATTCTGAATAGTCGTTTATGCCTAAAAGAGGGGTGACTAGGGAGGATGCTATTACGAAGGAGGATCATTAATCTGCAATAATCATAGGTTCATTATTCAGAAATGATAAGGATCATTATTCCAAGGAACGGAACCATAACCCCAATCCCTAACCTTGTGCTAAGTTCGCGAATAACTACCCTTATGTTCATTTCGAAATGAAGATCTTTTCAGAAGACGACGTTATGGAAGGATGGCTTTGATTGCCTTTTCGGAATAACGACACCTCACGTTTATTTCGGAATACGACTGGTATTGTCTTTCGAAAAATTGGCTAAGTATACGAGATCCCATTGTTAATTTAGAATATTGACCCTTATGGCTAATTTCGGTGTTTTTTGTTTGCTTTAAAGAGCGTTCGGACTTTCATATATACGAGTCGGACCCCCATCAGTGATTCGTGGCCAGTGTTTGATTACAATAGATCAAGAAGATACTGTCCTAGCCTATTTTTGAGGATTATTAATAAAGGTACTTCTTCTCCCGGTTTTGTTTGTAAAGAAACTGAGGCTAGCTAACCATAGCAACATGTACGGGATAACCGTGACCTTGTAGGCGAGGCCATTTTGGGCACAGTGCTGAAACAATGATGCATCACAATCAATAGAGAATACAATAACATGGGGGTAGGACACTGAGGACACTCAGTCAAACGACACTTGTATTATATGACACCGGTGTTTGTGAAAGCAGATTATAGAGGCGGGGGGAGCCATAGAGTACGGGCTCACATGACGATTAACGGAATGAGCGTGTGGAATAATGTTGCGTGAAGAGTCAACTGAATCGAGTGCCATTATTCTTTACCGTTATGATTACGGCGGACTCAGGTGGCCGTCCTCCGTACCGAGGAGGTCGATCCAGAGGGGGCAAATTCGTAAATCGTCCCGGTGATTTGCTGCAATTAAGCATGGCAGAGCATGTGTACCACGATACGGAAATATAGACCCCTGCTCGAGCAAATAATGGGCTTTATGGTCAGAGCGTGAAACAAGTATCTGGTAATAGTGTCAACACGTCTGGCCCCAAAGTTGCCAACCAAGATACACGTCACTGCTGCCGGAGCTCATCCTTGAGGAACTGGCCCTTGAATTTGTTTTTTTTTATGCTGGGCCAAGAGGTATATGTTTACATGTATGTGGGATCTCTGTAACTGTAACTGATATAGGCTACAGTAGGTTCAGCCTTGCCATTTTAACTTTTGCCTATCATTTATTATAACATTCTTTTGGAAGTTCTACATTGTTACTCTTAGGTTCTAAAGATTTCAACAATATATATAGTAAAAAAGGCAAACTTAGGAAATATGCCAAATATGATGACTATATGAGTTGATAATAATCAATGCCGTTAATAATCACAATATTTTTCCAGATTAAATAACATTTTTTCCCAATGTGTGGCCAGGGATATTGAAAGCATGTGTGTGCCGGTCGGGTCCATTGATCTCTGGTGTAGAGCAATCAGTGGTCGGGTCATTCATAGAGTTGCCCCCCACCCCCATTGTCAGGGAAAGGATATAAAAACAATGAATGCATGTTCATCCAGCATATTGTTAGAGCCTAAGGGGGGGGGGGGCCGTTTTATTTTTTTTACAAAAGATTTGTTTTTCGGCGATTTCTCACTCGTGAGAAATATTTTCGAACTCTAATTTTTGTACTGTGTAACTTATCGATGCGCTTCTTTCATAAAAATAAATTACATAAATTCTTGCCAGTTAATGAGGATATAGCTTGGGACCCTATGGAACCTCCACCTTAGGCACCAACGGGAGTGGGAAGTGTGATTTTAAAAATAAATGAGCAAACATTGTTGCCAGAAATATTTTTCTGCTTATGTATGTTCATATGCATCATGATGAAACAAAATTAATACATGATCAGAAAAAATAATTATACCCGTTAGGTGCTGTGTGAAAAGAGCGGATTTCCATTCATCGAACGACTGCGCGCAATTTGCTGTACAAAACCTATGGCAAATACTACTGCCCCCACAAAAATACCAGAATTGTACAAAATGGTGTATTTGTGTTGAATATATGTAAATTTGGTCCTTCTAGGGCCCAGATATAAACATCAAAAATGATTTGGCAATGCGTTATGCTGTTGGAGGAAGCAAAACGGTCGCCAGGAAAAATCATACTACTTTTTGAGCACTTTGACGCATATCGAAAACAATGATTTGCCCCTAATTTCCAGACGATAATTAAACCGGAACTCATTATATTGCACCTGTGGCCTTGTCTTCTGCCCCCTCAAACGTGGTAGGTTATGAGTTTCATTGAAAATTCTCTCGGGAAAAGTGGTTTTCCTTAGGGGGGGTTCCATGGAACCCCCCCCCCCTTAGGCAACCAACGTGGGTGAAAACCACCCTAGGCACTTAAGTGTTAAAATTAGCCCTTTTCGGGCATTAACCTTAACAGGAACATTTAGAAAGTTTTTCTTCCATTTTTGTTTGAAACTTATTCAAGGACAAACTTTAGTAGTAAACTGAGTTTGAAGCTTTTTAGGCACTCTGTTTTTTAAACTTTACTTTATGAATCAGCCGAAGTAAGACCAAAAAAGACAAAATAAGTATTGACCAAATCAACGATTTTTATAATGGAGAATTAATTTAAAACATTTTCATGATTTTATTAAATGTGTAATTTATACTTTCATTTCAAAATTATTTGTGACCCCCAAATGAATTTTGATTTATTAAAAAACAAAAAAACCGAAAAAGAAAACCAAAATTCAAAAAACAAAAATAGTAAAAAAGGCAAACTTAGGAAATATGCAAAATATATGATTGGATATATGAGTTGATAAATCCTGCCGTTAATAATCACAATAGATTTTCCAGATAAATAACCTTTTAGTGTTTTGCCGTGGAATATGCAGACTTGGGTGCCAAATTATTTTAGTATTTGATTATTTTAATTTTTTAGGTTTTTTCTTTTTTTAAATTTTTTAGGGTTAATTTTGAATTAAACATTTATCTATTTGAATACCAATTAAATTTTATTGGCTTGAGGATATTCTTATATTAGTAAAGGTACTGTAGTATATTGTTTGAAAAAGAGATCCTCACCCATATATAATAACTGTAGCATGAGTTTATCTAAATTAAGTCAAGGCCAGGACTCTTTCAAAAAAATCCTACTTTGTTTCAGACCCAAAGTTATATAGATGCCTCTGGTTGAATGAATTGTAGGGCGTTACGCAAAATTGACAGGTTCTAAGTTTTTTTAAGATAACAACGCTCAAATTTCATGAAAGATGGGTATAGTTGAACAGAATTCAAAAAAAGCTGCACTTGAACAGCACGAACAGCCTTGACATGCTCAATTAATCTATGCAAAACGGTTGTCCTTCAAGGGAAGCAGTAGAGTTCCTGTTGATGAAATCCAATTGACAAGTACTTACCGGCAATTACCACGATGATCGTAAAACGAATTAGGCAAATCGTTAAAACAGTAGGTGATAATATAAGCAGAGTGGTCTAAAGACGCCCTGCTGTGTTTGTTTACCTATATTGGATCCCAAAATAGTGATTGAATTTATTTTCTATGGTAGGCTGGTTTTGATATGAGTCTGAATTTGACAAAATGCGCGAGTAGCGCGCCCTGCGAAGATATTGCCGAGTTTACTAATTGCTCAAATTTGGTACTGATTGAAAATTGGTTTGGTTGAAATTCCTCGAAAAACAGGGATAAACTGCCACATTTTGGCCCCAGATCGTCCCGCTTTTTCGAGCCAGACTGGGGGCAACTTGCCCCCCCCCCCCCCCCCCCGCCCCGGTCGGTACGTCACTGGGTGGAACACAATTACTTCTACACCGGTTTGTAAAGAAATGAGAGTCTTCCATGAAGAATGTGCCCTTCTTGCACGTCGTTAAAATAAAACTGTCATTTGTAGACAAGTCAGCTTTGGGTACGGTCTTGAAACAAATCGGTGCGTGCGGCACAAAATGGAGAACACTATAGACAGGTGGCAAATTTTGGGACTCTCGAAGAAAGCTCGAAACGCGTATGTGTGAGATTGCACAAGCGTTGCAAATACTTTGCAACGCGTTTTGTGTTGTCTATTTTTTTTACAAATATGTCACAGGAAATTATTCATTATGATTTGTCGACACGCAACCGCGTTATGAACATTTCAACAAGGCGTTGGGATTCTCACGCCGCCACTTAGAATGATGAATTTCAGTGACGTATATCAAAACAATAATAGACCCACCAAACGCGTTGCAAAAACATTTTCTTGTGGTCCACAACGCGCTTGTTGTGTGTGACAAGCCACAAAAAAAAAAACCATCAAGAATCAAACGATATTGCCGACAACGCGTTATAAGAACAAGTCACAACTCGTCTGAAATTCCACAACACGGTGACGAGATTTCACAATTTTTCTTGTGTAGTGTCGGCCAATCAGAATGATGAATTGGTGCGACTTTTACAACCAATAGACGCACAACGCGTTGCTTGAAACGTATTGGCAACGCGTTGTGAACCTTCACAACCAATGTGAGCATTACAAGGCAGTGCAAAACTTCGCAACGCGTTGGTGCAAACTTCACAACGCGTTCTTAGGTTCCACAACCTGCTCTGTAAGCTATAAACGCTTGTAACGGCTCATAATCGAGTTTGTGAAGGCTCGCAGTGAATGAGGACTCCACAAAGCGTTGCTAGATAACTCCGCACAAGGCCGTTGTAGCTCTATTTTGAAATACCGTCACAGAAAATTCTTTCTAATTGGCCGACACCGCGACGCGATGTGAAATTGTGACTTTCTCGCACGCGTTTATGACGTGCGATACCGCAATCAATCAGATAATTTGAAACGCGTTGTAGGTCTTCTTTTAAACAGTCACAGAAATTACCAGTCACACCGCAACGCGTTTTTTGTGACATTTCGGCAACGCCAGCGTGGAATCCCCAAACCGTTGTGCAATTCTCAAAACGCCTTGGGAATACCCACAAAGCGCATTGATGAAATTCCCCAAAACCGTTGTGCAATTCCCATAACGCGTTTTAACAGTACCACAACGCACTTTCTCAAAACGAGGCTCACAACGCGTTGTCAGACAACACGCGTTGTGGGATTATTTTTGAAATACAACACAGAAAGTCATTTTGTGAAATTTCGGCAACGCGTTGTGGATTTTCAGCAACGCGTTGCGGTAATACGTTATGCCCCTTTGGCTTGCGATACGCGGAGAGGTATTTTGCCCCATTTTACGAATTAAATGAAGTCGCTATTTTTAATTATATGACATATCAAATACTCCTGTCATTTAAGCTCATCGATGATTAAGATTGACAAGTGAACGTATTTAATTTGGATTTGGCAATATAACCCCATAATACGGGGAAAAAACATAAAGCAGCTATTTGTGGATAATCATAATATTACTACAAAATAACTGCCTTATGCATATTATGGAGGAGTTTCCGTAAACTGACCCATCTGACACACTTTTTTCTGACACACTTATGAATTCGGAAAACTTAAATGGAAAATTAGCGATGGCACTATTGAAGTTTTTTCTATCATCAGGTTGAATTTCATTTAAAAGTGGCCTACAGAAATGCGCGCGAGTGTGTGTATGTGTGTGTCTTTTTTCTTTTCTTTTCTTTCCTTCCATTTGTGTGATTTTATTTTTGCGTGTGTAAGTGCGTCTTGCTGTTGTTTGCGTGTGTAAGTGTGCCTTGCTGTTTGTGTGTGCGTGTGTGTCTGTGCTTTATTCCGTGAAGGGTTTCCGAATTCATAAGTGTGTCAGAAAAAAAAGTGTGTCAGATGGATCAGGTTACGGAAACTCACATATTATGGGGCTATACTGCCTTGGGGTCTGTTCCCCAAACTCATATGGTTGGCCAACACCGCCAATACTTGGGTTCATCCCGCGGGTTCGAAGTTAGCCAATCATCATTGGTGTTCGAGTACGTGGGTTATTGTACGGAATTAATCTCATTGTTACGTGTGTTGGGCTTTATTCCGTATAATTATGGTTGGCCAACTTAATCCACGTACACGAACACCAATGGTGATTGGCTAACTTCGAACCCGGGTGATGAACCCAGTATTGGCGGTGTTAGCCCACCATAAACTCGTGCATAACCTACTGTATCGTTGGCTTGCACCTCCAATACGTATGTTAATGGGCGGGCTCGAAACTTCGAACACGAAAGGTCGAAATTGACCAATGAGCAATGGATATTCGAGCCACTTAACTCCACACGTTGTCCATGTAGCTCTCGGAATAAAGCGCAACACACGTAACAATGATAGATCCCAGAACAATAACCCACGTACTCGGACACCAATGGTGATTGGCCAACTTCGAACCCGCGGGATGTACCCAAGTATTGGCGGAGCCGGCCACCCAACTTACAGTTTTAATCCCATTTTACACAGTGCTTATGGATCAATTGGTGCATCTACAGTAATCAATAGTTAGTCTTGGCCAAGACGCTTCGCTTGATTTATTTGGTCGGTTCGTTATAGAAATCACTGCCCTCAAAATTGGTCGGAATGAGTCCTATTTCTATTAAGCATAAAGGAATCCCTGTCTGAAGGTCATTTCATTCAAAATATTTTTCTTGTTTATGAAAATTAATCTACGGTCCACTATTAATTTTGTAGTTCTAGTGGTTGGGTGTGTATTGCGATGCATTTCAGACAAAGAAGAAAATCATTGCCGGTTTCAAAATGGTCCTTAAAAAAAAAGCCAGGTAAAGCATTTCTTATTTCTTTGATTTTATTCTCTTGCTTCTGCGCAATACTGGCTTGGAATGGAGTTGGTTAACGTTTGCAGGGATGATAAAGGGTGAATACGAATAGGATAGTTATAAGTAAGAAATAATCAGGCCACGTAGAGTTTACACTACTTAATGATTGAAGCTTTTACCTACAGTGATGATATTATTGAAGAGCGAGAGTTTTATGCAACATCTTTATTTGAAGTGACAGGAAGGTGTAACCGACGTTAAATTAAAGCTTATAACTTGGGGATTCAGTTTTAACATATTTTGCGCCCAATTGGGCGTTTTTTTCTATTTTCTTTATTTGAAATGACAGGAGAGTTTTACGTACATCAAATTAAAGCTCGTAACTTAGGGATGCAGTTTTTACATATTTTGCGCCCAATTGGGCGCCTTTTCTATTTTCTTTATTTGAAATGACCGGAAGGTGTAACCTGCGTTAAATAAAAGCTTATAACTTGTGGAGTCAGTTTTAACACATTTTGCGCCCAATTGGGTGTTTTTCTATTTTCTTTATTTGAAATGACAGGAGAGTTTTATGTACATCAAATTAAAGCTCGTAACTTAGGGATGCAGTTTTACATAGTTTGCGCCCAATTGGGCGGCTTTTCTATTTTCTTTATTTGAAATGACAGGAAGGTGTAACATACGTTAAATTAAAGCTTATAACTTGGGAATTCATTTTAACACATTTTGCGCCCAATTGGGCGTTTTTTCTATTTTCTTTATTTGAAATGCCAGGAGAGTTTTACGTACATCAAATTAAAGCTTGATGGATGCAGTTTTACATATTTTGCGCCCAGTTTTAACACATTTTGCGCCCAATTGGGCGTTTTTCTATTTTCTTTATTTGAAATGACAGGAGAGTTTTACGTACATCAAATTAAAACTTTTAACTTGGGGATGCAGTTTTTACATATTTTGTGCCCAATTGGGCGCCTTTTCTATTTTCTTTATTTGAAATGACAGGAAGGTGTAACCGACGTTAAATTAAAGCTTACAACTATGTGAGGTCAAATGTCACACACGAAGGTCAACGGCAGATCAAGTTGTAAACAAGGTGATTGGTTCTAATGCAATCTTATGCTCATTTATCAACATCTACTTTAAATCAGTTATGAGATTTCTTTTTATACATGTTTCTGTAATAAAAGTGCAACTTAAAACTAGAAAACCTACTCCTTTTAAATGCTTTTTAATGTTGTTCTTATTTCTTGTAAAATTATGCCTGGCGACCCGACACAGTTTTTTTAAATACTTGTTTCACCAGCGAACTGTTGAAATCATAGCCTATAACCATAGTGGAGGGGCCTATGTTCTCCAGAGAGTGATTTTATGAAGTTCATGTTAATTGTTGGCAACCATTATAAAGTATTCTACTGGGTCTGACTATTCAGAAAAACGATGTTGCCATTTTCCATTGACGTTTAGTGACCCTGACTTGAGGTCCAAGGTCAAAATGGTCATACATCGTCCAAAGTATATCGACCTTGGTATCAAAATATGGCAAATTTCACAAGGAATATTGTATATGATATTTATTTTGTTACTTGAGCTTTTGTTTTCTTGTTACATGCAAATAAGCTGATTAGAGACAATAATGCATAAATTTGCCTTATTCAGACCCCAGTCGAGTGAGTCCTGTCCAAAGCAAGAGTTAGGCCTCATGTTTTTGCACAATATATAGTGAACCCTACACAACCGCATTATACCTTGCTATTAATGCCCATGGCTAAGGAAACCAAGTTGTTTCATGAAAATGTACAAGAGAAAATGGTTGATGTAGTCTATATTTGATGTAGTCTATATCCCTCGTCTACCAAGCCGTTTTTGCTACACGGTTTACCAATGGGGGGGTGGTTACCACCCCCTCGAGATTCGTTATAAAGCACCGTGCTTATGATTTTGATACTGGGGATAGGTTACGGTCATCCTCTTCCATGATAACCAAATAGTTACAACATACCTTCATTTTTTTTTTTTATTGATATGGGTATCCCCCCCAACTGTGCCGACTGCGGGCGTCGTCCCATCTTCTCTTCGACCCTTCTCCCCCTTTCTCTGTCGCCGCGACACCCAACACATTGTGGCTTTTATTTTTTCCCACGTGTACTTCGAGAACCAATAGGCGAAATCCAATTTGTGGTTTGTTTCAAAAATCCCGTAGGAATGGTATCTACCCGGTTTCATGACGGTTTTAAGCTATAAATTTTTGGGATTTTCCTTGGCAATTGACTAGTTTTACATAACAGAATTTTAGTAGAGCCATAATCGGCACTAATATTTTCAAAAATTAGTCCAAAAATATCTGTAGTGGTGGCGACCCCCCACCCCCCCCACCTTTCGACTTTTAAGGGAATGGTGAGGTGCACCTTCACATTGTTTCGCTAAATGACCAGAAAGGATGAGGGAGAACGATTACCCATAAGTTTTGACGAAAGCTTTTGGCCATTTTAGCGCACCCAGGAGCCAAAGTTCATGGTACGACGAGGGTATACCAACATCTGTGGATACAGAATGTTGTTTTAACGGGAAAAAACCACGATTCGCACTACAGAGATATGTTACTAGGTTATCTGTTTAAGTCTCATCCACATGTGTGATTTTTTAAATTATTCTTTCACATCCAGGGTCCGGGGGGTGAGTCAATGTTCTTGATAAGGGGGATTCTCAGTGCGACCCCAAAAGAAAACACGTTTTAAAAAGGCGGTATTTTCAAGATTGTGCACGATACATTACGTGTAAAGGGTAGCAAAAACACGTGAAATTCTTGAAAAAAGGGTGTACTTGGCACCACTTGAAGCGGACTTGAACTTACATTAGTGTTACGTTTGAGAAAATATTCGAGTTTTAGAGTTTGTATTGGATTCGCTCAATTTGGTGTTTCGTAATCAGTATAGACTACAAGACACAAATTCACTTGCTTAAGCTCAAATATTAGGCCAATACTATTGTAATTTTACAAACGGTAGGATATATAAACCAGTACTTGTTTAGGGGTGCCTTTTAGACCAACCAAATTATTGTACTTGTTTACGGTACGTTTTAAACTCCTTGTTTAGGGGGGGTGCGAGGACCTTTTGAAAATGTCGACTGTTTATTTGGTAAAAGCAGGCTCACCCCCTAAAAATGGTCCTTTTTTGAATATGTCATCACTAAAAAGGGGACTTTCTTGTCAAATTCGTTAACAATTTGAAAACCACTTTTATGGACACAAATCACAAATAGGGGGACCTTTCTGCCCTTTGTGGGATTGAGTGTGGATGTGTGTGGGCGGGTGGGGTGGGGGGGGCGGCGCGTAGGACAGTGCGAAGGTGACCTGCTGCTGTGATTCGGGGATATTCCCCATCTCCAAACTGCCAGAATACCAACCTAAGCTTAGTGTATGATTTTGAATAGGTTCTATAAAATTAGAAATCAGACTTGGGGCTATTGGCCCTGATTAATTTGCACACACTCTATTACCTAAGACCAGGGAACAATATAATGTTCAATAAACGTTCATCAAAGAAAGAAGCTAAAATGAGATAACAGTGTAGGTATGCTGCTCGCACCAACACATTTTAAGGAGAGTGAACACAGGGGCCGAAATAATAACATTTGTCTCATCAGAGCTAAAATTGACGAAGGGATGTGGAGTTGTCATGTAAAAACAGGGTGATGACAAAATTTAAAATCGGTTGGCAATTGCATACGACGCCATATTTCCAAAGTGTAAGCCATCTTAAAGCAAAAACACTAAGGAGACCAATTTTGGTGTAAAAAAGAAAATGTTTGTCGGGTTCAAGGAGTTTAATAAAAACTATCTCAAAACTATGAAATGTTGCATGTGCCGATATTTCCAAGATGGCTGACATTTTGTAGGCACAAACCGACATGTCTTATTATATAGCCTATGAAGATTATTGTTGTGTCAAATTAAAATTTTCGGGGTCAGGAGTTCAATTGATGAAACTAGTTTAAAAATCTTGTCAGGTAAACTATAAAACAAAAAAGTTTGTCATACGTGCCACTATTTTCCCAAAATGGTCAACATGTAAGAAAAAGCAAAAGCCTTTATACATCATGCTTACAGCACCTAGGATGAGATTTACGGGACAAAAGTGGATGTTTTATAGGTAAGGATTTCAACAGCCATATTCTCAAAACTGTAAGATGAGTCGTGAGTCATGTTATCATGGACTACCAAGTTGACACCCAAAATGTGATACCTTGAACTACATTATATGTATTCATCCAAAACATATATCTGGAACGGCATGGGAATTTGATATTTAGGCCGGAATTATTGATAGAACCATTATTTGTTTGTTTCAGGATGGTCAAGAGTGTAAAATGGCCCCGAATTTCGAACAATTAAATGGTCCATGGTCACGTGCACACCTATTGGTAGTCAATGTTGGGGTTTTCGTCATAGGGGGCATTTAAAGTGCAATTAGGAAGTTCTAAGACGGAGTTTCCGCGGATTCAGGTGTTGGTATTAATATCAAGAATCTGGGTTAATAATATTTCACCACTTTGCCGCATTGAGTCCTGACATTGCAGTAGTTAAATCTTGGGTAATTATTTCAATATTGGGTATCTTGGAAAAAAAGTGAACAAATGCAAACAAGATGCACCTTTATATTTCATCCTACAGTTTGAGAATAGTCTTATTGAACACCTTGACCACAGAAGAAAAATACTCATATTGACAACCAAAATCATCTTCCTAGGTTTAGCTAATAAGAAAAATACGGTTTCTTTGACGATATGTCGGGCCATCTTGAAAAAAATAGCCGTTTTGTAATAAATTTCTCTGACTCCAGAAATTCTGGCAATTGTATATTGAACATCGTGACCCAGACATCATACATTCCGACACTAAATATCATAGTAGTGCTATACCTTTTAAAATGGCGAACATTTTGCAAAAAAATATGGTTTTATGCACAATTGCCATCACGTTTAGTCTTTTTGTAATCGCGTGTTTCGTGAACTACACGAACCAAATGATTACATATTTAGTATGATGACAAATGTTTTTATTCCGGCCTGCGTTGGTAGAAAACTAAGGCCCATTTTCACATCATGCTGCGCACTAGTGTTGGTTGTAGAACACTTAAGATTTGTGAACGTATTAGTTGAACAAGAAATAACCATCTATTAAATCTATGGACTAAGTGACAGCGGTCGGGGACAGCAGTAACAGATGTTTCCATTTGATGGCACATTTTTGATTGGAAAAAAATCGCAATTGTGTGAACATTTTTACTACATGTGTTGTAACACAATTCTCAGTTACTTAACCTTGCGGCATTAATAGCAGCTAATATGGGGATGACTCTAACTTGATCTTGCATTAGAGTATAGACTATTCAAGCCAGTTCTCAAGCCAGAATAACCCAACAAATGGTTAAAAAAAAAAAAAAAGAATCAAAATTTTGTCTTGCATTTTTTACAAACTGTGTAAAAATAATTTGGACTTCGTCTGGTTAGTGATTGGTTCTTACCAACAAATTGGTCATAATAAGAGCTGTGATGCATGGGGGTGGGGTATTGTAGGGTGGGATTCTCAACAATTAATGACATACGGGGGCTTGCCACAGAAATCAGTCTCATTTTTAGCGACTTATGGTTATATCAATGGACCCCTGTTTCATGCCAATTTGGGTATATGATATGGGTCCGTTTTTCACTATTTTTCAAATCGGGAAAACCAATTTCTACAAGTGTTGAGGAAAATTAGTCAAATTTATCAATCTGGAGTAAAATTGTCCACATTTGAGGGGAAAAAAAAAGGCAACAATTGGATTAATTTGGCCCAACATTTGCATCTCTGGTAAAAGCTATGGGTCCCTTTTTTTGGCAATGGCACTATACTTCCGGGGGAACGTCCACTACCTCAATACCAAACCCTGAAGCCCCTCCCCCCCCCCCCCCGGTATAGGGGGATAACTTGATCATGCTTTAGACGAGACTATCCAGAGTCTCTGGATGGGATCGACATAATGAAGAAAACATCAGTACATGGTGGATGAGGCTAATATCCGAGGTAATACTTTTGTCTCTGAAGTGCGAATCGTGGTTATTTCACTGGTATATAACGCAAGATTCGTTCCATGGATTGGGTATAGACTACCATTGATCATTTGTCTCTTTGCACATTTTTACAAAAACAACTGCTGTACTTGGATTTACCAAGGGTATGGTGGCTTAATAGCAAGAAATAATGGATGGTAGGGTTCATTCTACATTTCAGCAGAGTAGAGTAGAGTGTTTACAGTATGACTAAAATTATGCAACGAATGAGGGCTAACCCTTGCTTTGGACAGGACTGGACCTGCATAAGGCTTAATATTATGCATATTATTAGTTCTTTCGATATTAGGGTTAATATGCGATATTAAAGAAAACGAAAGGCTCCAAATAACAAAATAAGTATCATATACCAATAATCCTTGTGAAATATGCCAATTTGGACCAAGGTCGATATACTTTGGCCGAAGTATGACCATTTTGACCGTGATCGTGTCAGGGTCATAAAGGTCAACGAAAGAAAAGTGGCAAGCATCGATTTTCTGAATAATCCGGACCCAGGATGTCTACTTTTATAGTGGTTGCCAAACAATAACATGAAACTCACCAAATGTTTAGATAGGCCCCTCCCTAGGGTGCACACGGAGCCCTCATATTTTTAAAAGTTTCTTATTCACCTCGTCCTACAATGTTTCCAATGGTGAACAAGTAATAACCTCTATGAAATTTGTAACTTAGATCGGACAACGTCATTTAGGGGTCCCCCCACGAGGGCCCATAATTAGGAAAAGAGCACTTTTTGCTATGCGTACAAGGCAGCTATTCATTTGTGCATTGATGAGGTGTACCATCAACACGATAGCTGCTGCTAGGGGGACACGGAGCCCCCCTGATTTTCCGAAATGCTGCTTTGAAAACTTTTAGCCTATCCTAAAAGTGTCCAGTACCTTAAAAGAACCACTCATGATGAAATTTGGGACAAAAATTTAATCAAAGTCTAGGGGTCCAACGAGCCGCGACGAAAGGATTTGCGTATTGTATCATCACATTGTAACACGGCAGTATTTAAACAGTGCACTATATTCCTGTGGGAAAGCTATAGCTCCTTAATGACTTATTTTGCATAAATGATATTTTAGAGGTCATGGGAGTTATAGAGGGTAGTTAACTTCTCAAAGTTAATTAACAAGTAGCTTTTGGCAATGTATCCATATAGTTTGTCACAATAGCTGCCATTTGTTATGTATCATTAAAGCTATGTGAACACCTTGTCAATACATACATGTTGTAGGGGGATCACTAATTCGTAGGTTCACTAAAAACATGCTTAAAGTAGTACTAAATGGAGAAAAACATGTAAATACAACTTAATTATTATACAATTGAAAATCAAAGTCCAGGCCAATACTGATTTTACTATATCAGTCTCTGATTGGAAAAGTGTGCTGCTGGTGCAAGTTTTATCTGTACTTTTTCTTCAGATTTCCTCTCCGAAGGTTTCGGATATTTGCTTTCTGTCCTGTTCTACTACTTGTAGTATGTTCTGGTAGTGTTTCTCAGACTTCGCTCCAGCCAGGAAGTCGTACTAAGTTTTACGCCTGCAGAATCATTAATGACGTTTAGGGCCTCAATGTTAGCAGCAGACCTTTGGTATGAAGCGGAGCTATGGCCCGTAGCAGACGCCTCGTGAGAAACTCATGAATCTAGTTGTAGGATGTTCCAATGGTGAAAATAATAACCTCTATGAAATTTGAAATTAATCGGAAGTCATTTAGGGGTCCCACGAGGGCCCGAAATTAGGAAAAAGCCTTTTTTGTATATGCGTACAAGGCAGCTATTCATTTGTGCATTGATGATGTGTTACAAACACGATAGCTGCCTTTCTAGGGTGCACACGGAACCCCCTGATTTTCAGAAATGCTTGCTTTGAACTTCTACCTATCCTAAAAGTGTTCCATTTCCTAAAAGAACCACTCGTGTGAAATTTGGACAAAATTGATCAAAGTCTAGGGGTCCCACGAGCCCTACGAAAGTATTTGCCTATTGTATCATCACATTGTAAACGGCAGCTATTTAAAATGCACTATATTACTGTGGGAAAGCTATAGCTCCTTAATGACTTATTTTGCATAAATGATATTTTAAGAGTTCCTGGGAGTTATAGAGGGTAGTAATTCTCAAAAGTTAATTAACAAGTAGCTTTTGGCAATGTATCCATATAGTTTCACAATAGCTGCCATTTGTTATGTATCATTAAAGCTATGTGAACACTGTAATACATACATGTTGTATGGTGAATCACTTAATTTTAGTTCACTAAACATGCTTAAATAGTACTAAATGTAGAAAAAACATTTAAATACAAATAATTATTATAATAACCCTTTAAAATCAAAGTCCAGGCCCACTACCTGATTTTACTATATCAGTTCATATGATGGAAAAGTGTGCCTGGCTGTTGCAAGTTTTATCTGTCACTTTTTTCTTCAGATTTCCTCTTCCGAAGGTTCGGCATTTGCTTTCTGTCCTGTTCTACTACTTGTAGTATGTTCTGGTAGTGTTTCTCAGACTTCGCTCCAGCAAGGAAGTCTGGACTAAGTTTTACGCCTCTGTCTGCAGAATCATTAATGACGTTTAGGGCCTCAATGTTAGCAGCAGACCTTTGGTATGAAGCGGACGTCTGGCCACGTTAGCAACAAGCCTCCGTGAGAAAATCATGATTCTATTTGTAAGGATTTCAAAGGTAAACCATGAAATCTTCAGGCAACTAGATTCTGCCAAGTGTGTCGGACTGATCACAGCACTTGGGAAAAGTTTCGGAATTCCCAACCCAGTGCCCTAGCGCTTCACTTGCTGCATGCGTTGCTTCCTGAGGCTTAACAGCCATGAGTCTATAGCTACGGCCCGCTTATCGTTTTCTGGTTACATGCCTACTAAAGGGGACAAAGGTACCTTTCAGACGTGGGGTACACAAATGCCTCTGGGAATGCCCGGACTGCACTTTGGACACGGACAGGATGCCACAGCCCATAATCATCGATTCTGAACATTTTCAAGTAATTCCAAGGAGCATTGACTGCCCAGATGAAGGTAAACCACATTTGCTGTAGCTTAGGTGGCAAATATCACATGAAGGCCCTAACTGCAGGCAACTTGTTTTGATGTGATGTTCCTGGGGAGGGTCAGTTTTGGCGGATCTGTCTTCAAGCAGACAGTCTTTATGGCCAAGAGGAGTTTCGGACCATCCAATTCGTGCCTTTGTGGAGAGCACCGGGACGCTGGAAGTTGATCTTGTTCTTTTCCACCTAAAAACACAAGCAGAGCTCCAGAAATTCTTTGTAGTCATCTCTCTGAAGTTTCTAGGAAGTTAACGGTCTCCAAGAACTATATCTCCAAGCTTCCATCACATTTTATGGTGCCCTCACTGTACTGGGAAAGGTTCATGCGAGCAAGATCCTGATCCGTTTGTCGGCCAGTGCATCAAACGCTGTTGCGAAGCGGCGAAAAGAAGGGCTACATCTGGTGACTTTGATGCCTCAATCTTTAATATTAAAAACATGTGTCAGGATGATTTCTCCTATGTGGCGTGACGAAATCCTGACCAAGGAAGGGAGTGTCGGTTTCGTTCTTGTGAATGCTCACCAAGCTGCAGGCAAGTGGCCGTGTTACTTGAAGGGTTGTCGAAACCAGATTTACTATGGGAGTCTTTGCACTGCAGGGGTTAAGCACGTTCACGGTCAATTAGTCGAATTTCACCCGATTTTTATCAGTACCAGGTGTGTAAGCTGGAGAACCAAGGAATTTCATTTCATGCACATGCCGACAACCACAGCCAGTCGCTCCTCATTATATTTGATTTCCATGACGACATCATCTTGGAATCCCAGTGCAAGGGACGCAGAACTGGTGGGTGCAAGGTCTGTTGAAAGAACCCGTGGCCAAATATTTTCTGCTACTTGTCGTCGGGATTTATCAGAAACTATGCATAGGAAAGATACTCTTTCAGGATTACCACCACTTTCCTCTATCAAGCTAGCTTGCGTGAATGCAGGACTGCGAGTGGGGTGATTTTTTTTCTTTAATACGTGTCGCCATTGAACCATTTTGGTGGATTTCAAAATGTCACTTGAATGAATGAAAAGCTTGTGTACTCGTTTTGGTGGAGCGATGACATCGAGGCGTGCTGGAAGATGGTTCTGATGTGTTGTGTCAGAGGGCGTATAACCAAATGTCAAAGAGGCTCAAATTCACCTGCACTATCCTCACTGCTACTGTCAGGTAATAGTTGAAAGCGATATCAGTCATTTTTGCTGTGCCTTGTTCACTCGGCTTCTTGGATCGGTTCACGTTGTTGTTTCGCTCACACTTTTTCCGCCCAGAACTTTGTCCAGCACCCAACGTGGCTTTCCGATCTGTTTTCATGAGCGAAGAAAAATGAGATCTCTGGAATCTTGCTCGTTTTCAGCATTGTGTGGCCATAATTGAAAGGTCTATCAAGTTGCAATCTTCTGCTTGAGTTTTGCGACAGTAGTGGGGGTTGTTATTCTTGCACTTGGTATTTTAGAGCTCGGAGTTTTGCATTTGGATCCAACAGTTGACTATTTTGGCATTGCCTGTATTGCTCATTGGAAGTGACCTTTGAAGAATGGAATATCTGATCAAGGACAATGTTTGCAGCTTCATTTCTTGTTCGAGACTCTGATATTCCTTGCTGATAGTGATACATTAAACAGCGAAGACGACTGCCGAAGAAGTGAAGTGGAAGACGTGAAACCTGTGATTCTTCAGTGGAGATGTTATCCCTCTTCCTAGGCCAAATATTCAGTTGCTTTGCGTGTCTTCTTTGCAGCGGATGGAGGCGCACTAGATTGCCCTGATGGTGTGTGGGAGGATTGAAGGGGTGTTTAAGTTCCACTAGAAGATGGTATCCATTAGTTCTGACACGATAACTTTTGCACTTTATAATATACTGCAATGTAAACCAAATCCAGGCATAATAAGCTTTACTAATTAAAATGCAACGTTATAGAGATATATTCACTTTCTAAATTTAAACCTTATATAGAAACCGTTGGGCTTTCCCAGCCAGTTGATGAATAGTCAACAAAATAGTCCCTTTTTCATGCAAATTGGTTGAGGTCCGAGGGTAATTCCCAGGGCACAAAACTGACAATGATGTACAAACTTTATTTTCTAAAGTGTAGCGCCAATACAGCAAAACACTAGCATTAGCATTAAAGGGCCAAAAAAATACTTAAGGCAGCTCTTACTGCTTGTAGTTGTAGCATACTTGTTATCAAGAGATGCCTCAAAGCTTTCATATACTTCATCTAAATAACTATTTAACTAATGAATAAAGGTATTAGGGCTTCCCACTACAGTATCGTATACAAACTCGGCTTCTGAAAAATCCCAAACCACGAATGCCAGTACCGTGCTTTCAGTGCCTACGTGATCTTCATGTTTCAGTAACGCAATTGAAAAAAACGAAGTGACGCTGCACGTGCAGACGAATGTTTGTTTAGCGGATCGTCTGGCGGAGTTTGACAATTTGTTCGTGATTGCGAAAAAAAAAATCTTCGCGGAAGGTTCCTTTTCCATATACGGGCGACAATGACTTATTAAAGCCGTAATAACCAATCAAAAGGACGCGATGGATGAAATGACGTAGTATTATGGTAGCGAGCTTAACGAAGCGCACCTTTGCACTGCACCATACAAATCACAGTTATAACAATGCAAGGCCGTTTACTGTGCTTCGTATAGTGGTTGCCTATTCAAGTTGTACGAATGCAGCGAACAGACGCGGGCTCGCCGCTGTGAGCGCTTCGTGAGTTTAGCCATTTGTTATGGGAGGAGAGTCGTGGTGGTGTTTGACTGTGAAACGTTAGTACTTACTAAGCGGGTGTAGGGAGTCTACACAGCTTTGAGCATATCACAAGTCATTGGTAAGGGCTTGTGATGGTGTCAGGATTATTCAACTGGTAGCATGCTCGGGGGGCCGCGTGTATCCATAATATCGGTCGCACATAATGTGAAGGTATTAACTAGATTTCTCAGAACTTTTCATGTTACGGTATGGCATGGGCCCTTGCCCGGGTAGGTTAGGTCGTGGTGGGCGGGAGATTCCGGAGGAAGATTTTGCACGGGCCCCTGGCTAAGAACAGCGGGTAGATTTCTGCATCATTTTTTTATAATAATGTGTAAGGGTTACATGGGCTAAAACTAAGGCCAGGGGGCGGGTAAACCACCAATGTTATATCGGGGATGTTACCTGGGAAAGTAACCATAGCCGAGCGTCTGGAAAACAAGACTAGGATTTTTATAGATCCGTAGATTTTACGACTGAGCTTCGGGGACGGACCCTTGTTTGGGTAGTATAAAGTAATAAAGGACCCGTCTTCGCAAACTGACTTTTTCTAGCAATCGTAAATTGGAATTTGGCTACATCGGAATACTAATAATGTGTTATCAACGTTCTTAATAATATTGTTTGAATTGATTTAGCAATTTTATGGAAATTAAATATTGCGAGGTGAGTGCTCATCCGCAAACCCACCTCATTGTCGTTAATTTTGTAACTGTTCCGTGGACCGTATTGCAGAGGGAGATAAAAAAAACGTTGACGGGTATTATATATGTACGAAGAAAGAAATCTGGCTTTTTAAGGCTGGGTTGTAAATCCAAATCTAGGTAAGGTATCTGTACTACATTAATATATCGTCGTGGTCACGACATCGTTTTGGTCGAATCTGCGTTTTTTTGGTTCAAATGAGATAATAGTTGATGGCATTTATGTATCTTCATTGTACCAAAAAATTAGAGTGAACGTTACATACTCTAACCAAATGCCGCGTCGAATACACCCATTTGTATAAAACGGGTTTTCCCAAACAATCGAATTCGTATTTGATAGCTTTGCGTGTCCAATAATATCTCAAGCAAACCAGATAAAATTGCGAAAGAATACGTATTCGCTGGAAAAAAGATTGCTACTTCAGTGATCAAAAACGATTAAAAAAGAGGTCCGTCAAGGATTCTAAGGCAATCGGGAAATTGACTTTTCTTATACTCATGAGGGAGTGGTCATGTTATTTCACATTTTCAATTTTGTATTTTTTGTCTGTTTGTGTTTTTGTGTTTTTTAAGTTTTTGAGTTTTATTGATTTTTTAGTTTTTTTAAACATTGTACACTAAACAAAATTATCAATTTTAGTGAGACATAGTGACATGAACCCTAGTATTACCAAAGGGGAGTAATTACCACCACAAGTAAAGTCTTCCATATAATTATTTCACATCTTCGCTGTGACGTAGCGCCGGCACCGGGTAGCGTCGAAGTCGACAGTCGATTGGTGGGGGCGTGGCTTCTTTACCATGATTACCTAGACCCATTATTGAAAGTGCGGCATTCTGATGCGTCAGGTTTACTGCCCATTATTCTGCAAAATGAGCCACCGCTAATGCATTTTCTTATCATTTATTTTCATTCATCAGCATACCAAATGACCCTAAATTATTACCTTAAAACATATACAACAACCCAAAATAAAATCAAGTGCTTTAGTCATAGAATAGAAATAAGGTTTTGTAGTATCATCTATAGGCTCATAATGTATCCTCGGGCGGAAAAAATTACAAATAATGGGCGCCATTATTTAGTTTTTCCGGCCTTTGCATTACCCTTTAGTTATTAGTTCATTTGTTTAAATATTGTGCACTGTATGGCTCTAAAATTATATATTGATTAAAACCAGTCATTTTCCATATCATTTAGGGCCAAAACCCGCATGAAATCCGTATTCCTAGTTTCCATTATTGATTTTTTTTTTTTTGATGCAAAATTTCATTTTTGCATTTTATACTCTGATGTGTGTCTGTGGAAATGACCAATTTTGCCAACCTGTGAACTTTGACGTCATTGTGACGCCATACTAGATTATGTTGGAAGCAATAGAAACAAATCAATAGGAACAAATTGATATTTTCTTTGGGAAGTTGTTTGTAAAAGCGTTATTGCCCTCTAAATTGTTTAGATTATGTTAGATTTTACTATTGAGTATATTACCCATTTAACTGTTAATTCGTTTCAAGTTTGATATATATTTTAAGCGTGCACATTACGATAGGAAATATGTTGTAATGAGGAATTTAAGAAAACAAGAAAAATATGACCACTTTTATCCTCCAAAACCTTTTGAGTTATGAAACATTCCAGTTACATTTTCAATATTTTCTGAGCTCAATTTTTGAACAGTTCTATAGCCAATATTTATTGTGTGTTGCAACGTGCATACTATTTATTAATTTTTATATAACATGCACTACAATGTTTGTGTTCCTTCTAACGTATTTACTCCTGGCATTTTTGTTTTTTCTGCAAAATGAGTTAAAACATATTGGCGACTAATTAAAGATATTAATTTTAAGGAGCCAAATTTGTAAGAGGTTGTAATTTTCTGAATTCGTTGGTCATCGTGGTCAGTCTGCGCTACATTTTACAACGAACGCCGTAATACAACAGTGAAAGTTTCCCATTTTAACCGCCTATGGAAGTCGTTTGTATACAAATTTGCAATGTTTATAGCAGAAACACAATGCATAGACATCATCATCGTCGTCTTCATAATCATCATCATCATCACCACCACCATCACCATCACCATCATCATCATCATCATCATCGATCAGTAGCATCATCATCATCATCGATCAGTAGCATCATTGTCGTCGTCAAGCTCGATGTTTCCTTATTTCATCGTTATCGCCACCATCATCATCGACATCATTATTATTATCATCGTGGCATCATCGGCATCATCATTTTAAAATAGTAAAAACCCGTAGCTATAGTAATCTCACCATACCAACATTAGAAATCAACGGGTTTCATGCAGTCGAATACGTATTCGACTCCTTCGAACACAGCGAATCAAACATTTGGGTTTTGACAACTGTCAAATCACATTCAGTGGCCATTTTGAATAAGAAAACAATTGTTTCTTGGTATTTTAATACTGTCGTCAGTTAGTAACCATTCATGTCTTTAACATACACCACTTAAAATAGCCATTTCCTTTTATTTCATTTAATTACACGCATTTCAACTCAAACTTTCAAACGCCGTTTTCTAAGAACTAGTATTTATGCTGATTCGACAAGTCGTTTGTCGTGAATATGAAATACGCGAGTTTGTTATGAACTACGCGATGCAGTAAACAACCTCGTGTGCAGATATACCAGTCCATTACGGTCAAAATGGAATCCAATTAGGTCCTTTGCATATCCGAGAGAGACGACTGATTATTTAGTTTTATTATTTATCGGCTCTCAATTTAAATTTGGTTCAAAGCAAACTGTAGTGTTTTAAAAATCCGAGCAGTTTATGCAATAAGTCCAAATTGAATATTGTTAACTTGTGACTTCATCGTTTCACAAAATGAAATGGTGCTTGTCATATTTTTGTCAGTTCTATTAATCCTCACAAAATCATTCGTGCGCTCATTGCTATGAAGTGTCAATTATTTTAATTATGAATTAATTATGAATAATAATTTATTCAAGAAAAAAACTGTACATGAAGTTCACTCATGTACTTTACTTCCTGCAGAGGATTATAATAAGACAGCTAACATTTGGATACGGTTTGATCTCAATGCTTTTGAACCCCGCATTCTTCAACATTTTGGACATGACTTTTTCACCGCAACAAAGCCCTAATCCCATCCCACCTTCCTGATTCAAAGACGTCGGTACGCAGTGGAGCAAGCTCAGACAATAAAGAAGCTCCATCCTGTCACGTCCTTTATTTTCGGCAACATTTAAAGAGGCTGCATGCTCTATCATCAAATAAAAACCTCCAGGTTTAAGTACCCTATGAATTTTCTTTTATAGCCAAATCAGGCCGTCCAACGTCGTGGATACTATAGAAGGAACTGACAAAGTCAAATCCACTTGACCAACTTGAAGCCAATTGCAAGCGTCAGTGATCTCAAATTTGACATTATCCAGGCCTTTGTCATCGGCATTCTTTCTTGCCCTCTGGATTGCAAAGTCATCTATGTCAATACCCAGGATATTTGTTTTTGGGAAAGTTTCAGCTAGTAGAGTGAATCACAACCGGATCCGCAGGCAATGATCAAAATTTACTGCCACTTTCTAATAAAAGAAAGAGTGCATAAAAAACAACAGATCCAGTGATTAAAAATTAGATATGTATGTCTCCTCATAAACGTCACAGAACGACAGATAGAATAAAATGTAACGTTAGTTTATTATTCTTGTGTGAAATCTGAAAAGTACGATTATGGAAGCCAGTAACAGAAAATATTATGCAAATACTACATGGTTCGAGGGAAAATAGGACACACTGATTTCCCCAGGGTACTGGCTACGGGCCTATCACCCGACCACGCGGACGAGGGGTGGATAGCTGGAAGACACAATGGGAATTGACTGTGACTGGGTCTGCGCTTCCGTAACTCATTTTTACGTTCATTTATCGCACTCCGTTTGGAGCTTCGCGGTTGGGAATATTACCAGAGCTTCGACAGCTCAGGGACATAAGAACGGCCCCATAATGCAGTGGGCGCACAGCAACAGATCTGCTATGTGCGATGACGTAGGGATGGCATATCATTATAGCAGATGGCATTGGATAGCATACCAAATAAGTTTGACGCTATTGTCCAATGGCGGTGCCCTGTGGTGTCACCAATTTGCTGAGTCACAGTCAGAGGCCTGTCCAGAGCCAGTACCAAGAGAAAATAGTGTGCTCTATTTCCCCGATATAAATCATGTAGTATTTATTTTATTACACCTCACTGCGACTCTGGAGACGAGGTTGTAGGGAAACAGTTCGAACTATTTCCCTATGGGAACAGCACTTGTTATCTGAATCGGCCAATGAAATGGCATGATTATGTTCATGACTATCCACGAGGTGTAATAATTATTAGATTCAGTGATGTATTTCAAAATCTATGTGTAAACATCGCCCTCAATTTCGATCGAAGCTCTTTTTTCTTCTTCTTTTTCTTCTTTTGAAGCCCATTATGTGACCAAATAGTGTGGTTTGGTGTGTATTCCCGTAGGATTTTCATGCTAAAATTTATTTTGTTGCTGTTTGGGTTTCAATAGGGCCTAAAGTGCCAGAACATGATGGGGTGCAAATTTTCGGACTGATGCTCCCTTCTTGATGGGGGGAAATGTTAGTACAGGGAAAAATTTAAAATCGCGTCAAATTGTGTTTTAATGTACTTAACATGTTCATCTCCGTCCTAAGGATTAGAACACAACTATTAATTTTGCCTAGGTTCCAACCTTTTGGTTAAAGCGGTATAGCCCCGTAACGTTCAAGGTTGGAAATTCCACTTATAATGTTATATAAACATATAATTACTTTAAAATATTTTTTATTATTATGAAACAATAATTTTTCACTGTACTACATTATTGACATCATTATTTATCATCTTGTTTTTGCGTATTCTATGATGAACAATAAGATTGATCGAAGATTGAAGATAATTTGCATTGAGATTACACCCCTTGCGGGACATGTTTTCAATACATGAAAAAAGATACACATTTAAATTAGCCAATATACAAGAAAAATGACACTTGTGCTACTGCAAGAAAAATACACACTTTATTTATTTTGCTGTTATTGTTATTTTGCTGATATGTTTATGTTAATTTTTCCTATTTGTATCATTGAACCAGTCACAATCACAACTGAATTACCCCTAGCGGGACTAGAACTTGATTATTGTGAATTTGATACCCCTAGCGGTAGTCCCGCATTTGCAGCTAGTCCCTCTTTTTTTGGAACGAGCATGGGTTCCCGACCAAAATCCAAGAACCCCCCGGGCGTGTTGACATGTAAGCCGCCATATGTTTGAGTATTTTCTTCGCAGCATTCATCGCGTGCTGATTCCCGATGACCCGGAATCTTTACTCAATGAAGAAACAAACACGAACTGCGAATGTTCTCGAGCGAGACAATTGGATTAGGATTATCCTCGGAAGGGCCACTTGTGAGGATATGAATAACAATAGCAATTATAGGGCGGCAGATGGATTGGTCAAAGCATTAAAGTGGGTCGTTGTGCTTCCTTCTTATCTCTTTCTTCCATGGTGTGATGTAGGCTTCATGGATTAGGTTTAGCCAGTCCCGTACGCAGGGGGAGGGGGTGCAGTCGAAAAGGGCAAAAGGTCTACTCTTTGCTGATATTTTGATAAAAAGTCCAAAATTCAAAGAAACGTTGACAAGAAAGTCCACTTTTTGGTGATGAGATGTTAAAAGTCCAAGACCATTTTAGAGGGTTATGGCCACTTTTACCAAAAAGTCCACTTTTTCGAAGTCGCCCCCCCCCCCAACACACACACACATTCATATATAAATCCTGCGTACGGCCCTGGGTTTAGCCGAACCTTGGCGAAGGTTACGGTTATATTTTGGATCCCAGCTAGTGTTAGATATGGGTTTGTTTACAAAATACTGATCTTGAAACGGTAGATTCGTAATGTTTTAATGTCTGATTTTGAAAAACAACAATAATTATGTGTTAAATATGATTTTTACACTCTCAATTAAGAGTTTGAAAATAAATGACTGGTTGTGGCTATATGTAGGAGTCCAGGCATTCTTAACAATTTTATGCAATCATGCACCAAATTGCAACAGAATTTTCTTTACCACAACACATGTCTATGAGGCGGAGCCTTGGAAGTGATATGTTAGAAATATATTTTTGTGAAATTATCTCGAGAAAACAAATTATTTCGAGATAATAAAATTATCCCGAGATAAGATCTCGAGATAATACAATTATCTCGGGATAATGAAATTATCGCGAGATAATACAATTATCTCGAGATAATAAAATTATCTTTAGGTAATAAAATAATTTTATTATCTCGAGATCTTATCTTAAAAAATATTATGTCACTTCCGGAGCTCCGTAACGAGGTCCCTAGACCAACATACTAAATATCGGATAAAATCTTTGCAGGGGAACACTTTTACATAAGGAGCACTGATAAATACGAGAGTAAATTAGTGTGAAAATGTAGATTGAAGTATTTGCCTAAGCTAATTAACGGCTGGGCGGATTTTAATACTTTTGGTGTCAAAAGATGCGTATCCAAATGCCCGACAATTACACAAAATACCGGTCAATTTATGTCATGGAAACATAGCAAAAACGCGAAAAACAAATCTTGGGTCTCTAGGACCCCCACCCCTTGGGCACTTAAGTGTTAATGTTTTCCCTGTAAATCTACAAGCAAATACCACACAGCGTAAAGAAGTACAATTTCGGGTCCTGTAAAACAAGATGAACAATCTGACACAAGTTTGAAACTAATGTGGGCATTCTAAAATTGTTTTACCCCAGTATGGCCTTTGACAGCTATACTGGTGCGTCTCAAGGTAAGGACCTAGATCAAATATATCTCCTTATAATAAGACAGATACTTTGGTGTACCTTTTAACACAATTTTATTTCATTTCAAATTCGCCCGTGTGTTAATCTTGCCTCCAGATGTAACTGTTCACCTGCAAAAATTTTGTTCGGTTTTTAGTATGATGTTTTTTTAGTATATAAACGAGATTCTGTTGCATTTTGTTCCAGGTGAAAATTTACGTTGCCTGGACTATAAATTGACCTAAGATACTGGTTTAAAAGTTTCAAATCCTATATTTACTTGAATAAAACAGGAAAACAATATGTAAAGAATATATAAAAAGAGTGAAGGGTTATACTGCTTACCGAGTTGCTCTCTAAATCCTGGAATAAGAGGTACAACCGAAGTAATCAGAGTTTTTGATATTAGAGCCTCGCTGGTACGATCCATAAAAGTGAAGAATTCTGAAGATATTTCGCTTTGCTGAAAGCCTGCAGTAAGGACGATTGGGGTCAATATCTATATAGTTTAATTTGGATTGTATATACAGGGTGTCTCGGAAAGAATTACACCCTAACTATAGGCGGCCATAACTTCAAAAGTAAGTATCACATTTGAGAAATTTAAAAAGAATCTTAAACCACAATTACTTTTTAACATTTTAATGTAAACATCACTCGATTCGGTTCAGTAGTTTTGAAGAAATAAGCGATTATGTAACACATATCAATGTACACTTCCTTCCAAGTTTGCTCACAATAATGCAGATTTGATGTTAACTACCGCTGATTACTCGTGTTATCTGTTCAACCTGTCTTCTTTTCATTCCTCAAAGAACCGGCCTTGTTTAATATTTTGTGAGTTCAATGCCATTTTGTTTGTTTTATTATAGTAATAAACAATTACCGTGACAATTATAACAAAAATCCAACAAGAAAACAAAACATGGTAAATAACAAGAATGATCATCTTTATTAGAAAACAACACCAATAAAATCTATAGAAAATGTGAAATATGTTAGTTGAACTAGGGGGTGGCACTGCATAGATTGAATTGAGAAGTTTAACCAATACTTTAACAGGTGGATAAACTGAATAATAAGGTTATTCACAATAGTTTTTATTCAAATTAGATGGTGGATTCAATATTTAAATAATAATGGCATGATTTGAGTGCAAATTCAAAAATTCCGCGTTTTAATCTACACTGGTGTTATATGAAGGACTGGCACGAGACAAGATGTTGGTCAACATTTGTCGCCCAGACCAGGGCATTTGTGGTTTTCAGCTATGCCGAAACTGGTTTATTTTACTTGTATTTGTTGGTATGCTGGATATACAAAATCTTGAAAAGCATTTGATCAAAACGGAAAATCTACCCATCTGAATCAATTTTTAGCAACAGAAAAGGTGAACATTTGGTGGTTGAAACCGTTCTTAGATTTTAGAATGAACAACCTAGGTGAATATCAACTTTACTTGTTTCAATATTAATTCAAAGCGTAACTTTAAATTAAATTAAATGAAAAAGGGAATTTGCCTGGATTGGCGACAGCCCATGTATTAACATTAATTTGTCAAAAAGACTGAGATGTCATGACATTTCTTCATTTTTCTTCAATTTTAAGTGAAAAGAAAAGATGACAGTTCTTTGTAATGTAGGCAATAGTATGTTGAATCCATGGTGCACATATAATTATTAGAATATTGTGTTTTAAAGAAATAAAATGAAAAAAGAAATGAAAGAAGTATGATTATTTCTAGCCTGTTCTGTCTGAATCACTTGCATTACAAAACTTGGAAGGAAGTGTCCATTGACCTGTGTTCATAGGCGTAAATCCCGGGGGGGATGGGGGATATATCCACCCCCAATTATTTGATGAGGGGGATGGTCAATACAATTCATCCCCCAATGCCGATTGCCTGTTCAGTGTTTTTCACCAAAAAGAACTCATATTTACATAATAGTTTAAAAATTGTAAATTTCCGCGCGCTTCGAGCGATTTTTCTAATTACTATACAGTGGAACGATTATTAGCTTCTAATGGCATTTTTTTAGCGCGCTTCGCGCGCACCGGTGCTAGTAATGGATTTTTCAGCAAACCCGTTTCATCATAAATTTTCATCAACCTCCTCCCCCCAATGTCAAAAAGAATTTACGCCACTGATGTGTTACATATCGATTATTCTCCCAAAACTACTTGAAACGATATCGAGTGCCGTTTCCATTAAAAGTATTGAAAAAACAATTGTGGGTTAAGATTCTTTTTTAAATTTATCGATTTTGATACTCACTTTTGAAGTATGGTCACCAACAGTCGGCCTTTAAGAGTACGAGGGCAAAAGTGTACTAAGTGTGCAAATTCGTCGAAGAGTCAAATGTGTTCAGAGATAGAGTTTGGTAAAGCAACATGTAGGGTTGTGCTTTAAGAATGAAATATGAGGTGTGTCCCCCACAACACAATACTTGTGAAAGACATAACGAAGTGGTTTAGTGGAGACAAAGGCTGAATACTTGTGGTAAAGTTGGTTCGAAGCTTCAATGACGTAGTCAAATTCTTTCACCGCCACCACAATTCCGTTTGCTGTTATTCCATAGTTATCCATGCCGCCCTCAGTCGTTAGGTATTTGCGTCTATGTCCAGGCAAATAAAATGTAGTACCGGTTGCATTGACATCAACGATATCTCCTACTACCATAAGACAAAGCCATTCCTGAACGTATCTGATGAAGAAGTAAGGGATTTTATTTGTTCAAATAAATTAAAACAAATATTTTAAATATATTACTGATTTTTTTAATTATTATGAAGGGAAAAGAAAGAAACGAAAGAAAGAAAGGGAGAGAGAGAGAAGTGCATGATTAACAACAACTGAGATGAATATTCCTGCAGAGGGATAGGAAGCACACACAAATAAACCATTTAGGTGATTTATATTTTTTTTTTTTTAAATACCGAATATCTTTCAGGAAGACCGAATTAAATTTCTCAAACTTAATGCCAAACTGCACCGGAAAAACATCCATTTTATCATCAATTTTGTAGAACTAGTTTTAGGAAAAATGTACAGGTTTCCAATTTCGGCAACCCATTTAGATTTTTTTTTTCATTTTGGAATAATAACTGCTAATTAAAAGCTTCCATTTGAAGCTAACATAATACACTCAGCTACGTCAATTATCCTTTACATATAAACTGCCTAGAGATTCCTCCGGATGACTAGACGAATACCGTTATGATGAACGCTATCATAACGGCGATGGTAATAATACATTGTTTTTCGTGTGGCTAATTGAAAGTAAAATGATACATGTATTAGTGTTTATGCACCGAACAAACAGTGTTGAAAAAAAAGAAAAATACACTATTTTCATAATATATTTTGCGTTTCTTCGTCGAGATTTGCCTTAATAAACGTAACTTGTTATCAATCCTAATTCAAATTTTAGATTCAAAATTAAGGCTGTTGGAACGGAACCTTGGACCAACAGATATCATTCGCGTGGGTAATTTAAAGAAAATGTTACCCAATAATACATCTGAAAAAAGACTGAATGCAAATGAAAGAAGAAGCGCTTACGGTCATGTGTCTTATGGTGGGACACCTTTGCGTTACAAGCCCCAATTTTTGTGATTTACCCTCCTTATCACTTATTTGCTATGTAGTTTAAAAACTATAAATCTCACACCCATAAAACTATATATTTTTGGAAAGCATATGGTTCAAGGAATCCATATATACTAGTTTCATGATAGTATACAGGGTGGTCACTAAAATATATAGGGTGATATTATGAAAAACATCAGATTTTTTTCATCACATTATACTTTATTGTTTTTTCTCCTGTGGTAAAGAATCTTAAAACTAAGTACGTATTATTACAGGGTACACTATAAGCTTCAATAAAATATATAATTATAATATGTTTTGATGAGCTCCGATGGTAATATAGGGTGCACAAAAATAAGTATACACACTTTTCAAATTTAAGGCCATGTAATCAATATTGAATATTTTAAGAAAATGTGAAAACAGTAGCTACTCTATTGTCTTGGGACAACTCAGTTAAGTCTGGTATGCCATATAAATGTTAACCGGAGTCATTTAAAAAAAGGTATAGGGTGTAGTGTGTGTAAAATACTACATGTCAAAGGTGTCATCAATGCAGAGCACTTTAAGTTTCACATGTGTGTAGTTGGACTTTCTTGAATAAGCCCAGATCAATTATAATGTCAACTTTAAGTGTTACAGCTTTGTTTTACTTTTAAATAAAAATTTTTAATACATACAGGGTGTCTAAATAGAGATTGAATACAGATAATATAGTCATGAATGTCAGAATGCGACAGTACAATTAACATATTAACAGGATAGTGAGGATACTCTGTGATAACTACTTCAACAGTGTAACTAAAAAGGGGGCATTTCATGACATTTTTCAGCTTCTAGCCGTGACCTGCTCATCACTACATTCATATCTCATGATCACACCATAAACTGGGGCAATGTAACAATTTTAGATCAAAAAATTGAGCACTGTATAGCACCCAATAGTGTTTAAGGTTTTATGATTTTTAATTAATTAACCCAATTAACCCAATTTATTAATTACCATTTTTGTGTAGACCTTTGTAAGATTACAGGGCTATATTAAAGTTACATTTGTTTACAATTTATTGGGCACTAATATCATCCCGATTTTGTTAATTTTCCGTAATATATGAGCATGAGCAGTCATGACATTTATCAATCTAATCAGTAATTCTGGTATTAATTGAAAGGTAAATTACAAATAAATTTTAATTTTGCTTCTGAAATTACCAGCATGCACCAGGAAATGCTAGTTTTATGTTAAAAGCACATTCTGTATTAAATTAACACACATTACAATATGTGTCAGAACAGTAATTTCCTTTTTCCCATTGAGTTTGTACATACTCCTCCACCGCCACTCCTCCACCGCCACTCCACCAGATTTACCTTCGTTAATATTTGTTAATTTTTTGCTAATTAAACAAATGTTAATGGTCAAATGCAATACATATTTAGAAAGTAGAATAATACAGCTTTGAAATGAGACCTAACTTAAAACAATTGAACACTCAATGCTCTTGCAGCAGCTTGTTAAACATAGAAGAGGCGGTTAAAATGTAACGCCACCAACTATATGGGTGTCCCACCATACGACACATGACCTTACAGCAAGACTTGAGAGCCCGACCTCAAATTTTCCAATTTTATTAAATACGTGTTAGAGATGACATACACTCTCTCTCTCCCTTCTCATTCTTCCCTCCGCCACAATCCAAGGGTTTTTTTTGACAAACACTAGCCACATATTTGATTATCGTATGAAGCATTTTATCTTTCTCTCTCTTCCTCCAATCTCTTAGGGCCCTTTATTCTCTGGGGCCCAATTCTCCATTTTTTTTCAAACTAGAACTTTCGGCGCCATCAATTCCTCATTCTAGAAAAACTAGTGGTCTGAATTTGCTATTGTGTCAAATATTGCAAGAATTGAGTCCCAACATTTAAGAGAAAAAAAACAAGTCATCTTGGGGCCTATAACATGGGTCACTTGATCCCCGCTAAACGAAAGTATGCTTTAGTCTTCGAGGCCCCTCCATGGACTTTCTTTTTCTCAAACCTCGTTTTTCTCTAGAACTTTTGGGGCCCCCAATTCCTCATGATTCTAGATAAAACTAGTGACAGACATTAATGAATAGCATGCAGGTCTGAATTTGCCAATGGGTCAAATAGGCCCAGAGGGGATCCAAAATTTAAGTACAGAATAACAAAAGCCACCACCGCGGGGCCCATAACAAAGAGTCAGTGAATCCAACACCATTAATATGATTTGGTATCTAGGGGCCCTGGTAACTGGCCCATCGTAATTTTAAATGCAGAATTGCCTGCTTTGACATTATCGGTATCATACATTCTAGAAAGGCTCCGGAATTAATAAATACAGATTGATAGCATAAGGCCATGTTTGAAAATTTAAAAATCTTATCATTTATTGTTCTCTCTCGTGTCTCCCTCCCTCTCTCCCTCCCTTTTTCCCTCTTTCTTTTTTCTCTCTTCTTTCTCCTTCCCCCTCTATCTTTTTCTCCAATCTCTTGGGGCCTCTGACCTTTCGGGGCCCGTGGACTTTGTCCACTCTGTCCCTATGGTAGCTACGCGCCTGCCGTAGCGTAGCCTAGGCTATAGGTTGTGTGTACACTTGACTGTAAGTTACCTCCACGGTGACGAACTAAGAAATGGGGTCAACACGGACTTTACCAGTCGATAATATGGTTTGCGCGCAAAGGATTATGGGGGCTGACTTCCGCGCTGATCTAAAAAACAACAAAGACTAGGCTTGTTTGGACTCATTTAAATGTATTTTCTCGCTGATTCTGAATATGCCCTTGAAAATAATTGTGTGTAATTATAATAAAGTGTATAACCAAAATCTGCTTTTCTGCCTTTTCCACCAAACGCTCAAATTTCGTGGCGAGTCACTCACAAGCGATTGTGAATGTTCGCAAACATAAAAGGACACTCGCGATCTCGTATACGTTATATTTTTTCTAAGAATGAGAGTATTAAGAGCACTACTTCTCTAATACCAATACCTTTCTTTTAAGTTAGCTGCTGTAGCTATATCCCGTGCTGTTTTTGGCTGGTCAAATTTAGCAAGGATCTCAAAAAGACCCAATTTGTCTCCATACGCGACTCCTATAGAGACGAAGCTGCTCATCATATGCTTCTGCATTTTCTTCGCAAATTCATCACTGGTTTCATCTGTTGACCCCATAATGATCTGTGGAAAATAACAATTATCAAAGCGTTAAGATATCCTTTTAGTTTTTGGGGGGTTATAAACAGCCCAAAAACAAAAGTGATAATTCTTGCATATAATGAAGTTATGTTAATCTCACTTGATGTATGTACGAACGGACAGATTAAAACGTATTTAAATAACCGGGACTTACCATTGGTAACTGGTTGACTTGTAATAAATAGGCTGATTATCTTGACATGATATGTACCGTCGATCCATAAAGCTGTAGGTCAGCCGTATGTTAACATCGTGATCTTCGGGTCAAAAACTCATATCAGCTTATCGTTAAGGTTATCGCAGGAAACAGGGTAAGGACATGTGTGTATAATAGGCTCTGGAGCAGCGCTACAGATAAGTTGTAGGGCACGTGTGCTCGGCACGATAATTTACTTTTTTTATTATTATTAAAAACCAGTCACAATCACAAGTGAATTTTATACCCCTAGCGGGACTTGAACATGATTACTGTGAATTTGATACCCCTAGCGGTAGTCCCGCATTTGCACTAGTACCTCTTTTTTTACGAGCATGTGTCCCCGACCAAATCCAAGAAAGGTCCGGTAAGTACGTAATCCTGTTTCTAAAATTAAAAAAAAAAGTTGGCGTAAATTGAACGCAGGTGTTTTAAAAATTCCTCAAGACTGGAAAAATATCGAAAGGCATTGTGGGAAAAATGGATTCGCGTTAACTTTTCCGACAAAAAACGTTAAATTTTCTCGCTAGGTTCAGACCCAATTACGATACATATTATTCAAAACAATACATGGTAACGGACCCTCTGATGCAAAAACATCCATAGAACCCCTTCGTTTTCCGGAGATATTTGAGATTTAGTTTCATTTACACACATTCTCTATGACGGACTGATAACGTTAATCTCTCGCGCAGTACCAATTTAGATAATATCTTTCGCAGTCTGTGACACAGACTACACCGTGGAAAATACTTACCGGACCGCCGTAGTTTCCATGTAAGCCGCCATATACAGGCTGATTCAACAAGAAGTTTACTCATTTTAATTGTAGTTTAGTAAACGATCGGTAAGGAATTGCCTGTAAACCAATATGGCATTAGAAAGCGCAGTTTCTGAATGTCTAAATGAAGAAAAGAATTTCTGAATTTGCTCATGCCAAACTAGAGTTACACTAATTTGAATAAAACCACCCATTTTCCTGACTGCACATATCTTGGTAACTTGCATAAGTTTCCATTTACACCAAATCGATAATGCGTGAACAAGAAAGCCTCTAGGTTTGCAAATTTTCATTGTCAAAATAAAAAAACAGTTAAGTCCCATACTAAAAATCCATTAACCCTCGTCTACCTGAGCCACTTTTTGTAACAAAACTCCCGAAGGGGGGGGTTACCACCCCCTGTGATTTTCGTTACTGAACATCGAATTCCTGTAAATTTGGTATCAAAGGATAGCTTAGAGTTTCTTCTTTCCATTGGTACCAAAATAAGTACCAACATCCCCATTATGACGTCACTATGACGTCATAAGTTGAGGAAAGTACGAAAATACTGAATATATATATATTTTTTTTGCAATTTTAGTGACTCAAACACCTTATTATAGCACTAAAATGCTCTCATTATATAAAACTAGTCATTTCCCATCAAGTAGAGTCAAAAACCGCATGAAAATCTGATATTCCTAACCTTTTTGGCGAAAAATTGAATTTTCCCCTATTCTACACTGTGTGTCTATGGAAATTGGCAGTTTTGCTGACATGCAAACTTTAAGACGTCATTGTGACGTAATGCTAGGCATGTTGGTACTCATTTTGGTATCAATGGAAAGAGGAGGACCATAGCTATCTATTGGTACCAAAATCAAGTGTCTGTGATACTCCTGTGTCGTGCTAGGCATGTTGGTACTTCTCTTCAGAAGGGGGGTGGTTGCCATCCATCCATCACTTTGGGATCACCCTGTATCCTACCTATACCCCGGTGGATGTTTGTTTTTGGATGAAAAGGAGCGGAACATGTCAATTGACAATTACATTAAATAATTGGCACCGATAAAGGGGTTTTTAGCAAGCCGGGGAAGAAACCCGAAGGGGGGGTGGTAACCACCCCACCTCCCTTCGGTATAGACGAGGGTTAATGAAGAGCAAAATTTTGAATGCCAACCATTTTAAATGATATCGAATTTTGAATCTCGCGAGTCTCTAGCACTGTTTGCTCTTGGTAGTCTGGTAGACTTCTCTTTGCATCTTTTACGGTTCTTGAACAAACATAATTGCAGAAACAGTTTGCGATTAAAATAATAATATTACACTGCTTGATGAATAGAAAAATGAACTTAATTATCGTTTGATTTATGGTTCTTGAGTATGAGTATTCAAGCCAAACTTTCATTTCGACAATAAAAGTTGCAAACCAATGGATTTGTCTTGTTCACGCTTTATTGATTTGGCGTGAATATAAACTAATGCAAGTTACCCAGATGTGTACAGTCAGGAAAATTGGTGATTTTATTCAAGTGATTATAACTTGTGTTTGGCATGTGCAAATTAACAAGTTCTTTTTAAATTTAGACATTCCGAAATTGCTCTTTGCAATGATATATTACTTTACACAAACTTCATTTTAGATTGTTTACTAAACCAGGACAAAAATGAGTAAACTTCTTTTTGAATCAGCCTGTATGTTTGATGTTTGAGTATTGTATTCCCACATGTATCCGCGTGCTGATTCGCTGATCTCCGAAGGCAACGAAATATTACGCATTATGACACAACCAGACAGCTGCTGCGACTTTTCTCGACGAGAAAATCGGATTAGGATGATCCTCGGTATTGCCACTTGCCAAACGAACTTCTTTAAAACATCGTTAGATCATATGGAAAAGCGCGCCATCTTGCTTTAAGATAATAATTAGTTTGGGTCACGTGTATAGCGCTATACCAAACCACACAAAGCTCGGCCCTTTGCCATTCTCAAATTTAATTTCATTCTCATTTTGCTCATAATAATTTCGTACACTTAGTACAATTTGTGTTCAATACGTCGAAGTCCATATTAGCGAAAATTCAGTGGTTTAGTGTCTGACAATCGTCTTTTATACGACTCTTGACAGTCTCAATATGCACAAGGCAACCACAGTTCTTCAAAACATTTCCCATCCTGACATCGTTCCATTATACCGTTTTGCTAGTTTTTCGGTATTCACTATTTCTATATTCACTTCACACAAACTATCGGAACCTCGTGTCACAGCGCCATCTCGTCCATGATTGTACAGCACAAACCCCTCAGTTTGGTTGGAATAGATCACACCGACACAAGAAGCATCAGCATGTGCGTGACAATCGTAATTAAGCACGTCGTGGCCTCGCTTTGTTTGGTGGTTTGAGGATTAATCTTAGCGTGTGTATTGCAAATGGAGACGGCCCGGTGCCCGGCGGTGCCCTAGCCTCCTTCATAAATATTGTTTAGTTTTCCGGTAAAAAAGTGTGTTCGTTGACTTGTGAGGATATAACAACAATGCAACTATAGGACGGCAGAGTGAATTGGTCAAAAGCAAAGTGGGACGTTGTGGTTCCTTCTCATCTCTTTCTTCCGTGCTGAGAGCGATGTGCAAGTTGAAATTTGGAGGGTTGACAATTAAAAAAAAAATCCTAAATAAACTAGAAAAAATCAACTTTACTGAAACTGAAGACTATTCTCACCCCCTGCACATACCCTCTGAAAGTTTTAAAATAAGGTTTGAATCACACATGCAAATCACACATGCTATCACATAGATTTCAGGATTTCTATTCCTGATTTCAGAATTGTTGTTTAGGTTTACCCAAATTCACACATTTTGGTTCAATTCCAACCCATTTGGGGATACTTTATACTATTTCACACCAATGGTACGTAATTAGGTAAGTAATTTCCAGTTCATTGGTCGAGAGACAGCCTTTGAGTAGTCTACCACATCCAGGCGGAAATTCCTCCGAAAACATAATTACTTGGGTGTCCTTTGATCATCTCTTATTGTTCTCTCTCCTTTTGTTCACTAGTGATAAGGTGCAACATCATGACTGTTGAGTTTGCTCTGATGATGGCATTCGCTAGAGTGTCGAAAGCTGAGCCTTCCAATTTGGAGGCCTCTCGGGAGAGATTATTTTCTATTCGTGACCCGTGATCTTGTTTAAAATACAGTAGCAAATTGCTACTTAAGCCTCTTAGAAATGCAATGCCAATACACTAGGCGCACACGATCAATTATACCAGTAAATCCCTGAATAATAAGATAATGAACAGTCCGATAGCTGTCATTTATACTGCTTTTTATAGGAAAGCGATGTAATAACAATTACAATTCATCCAAGGGGGTTTAACTGATGTTTTTTGTCAATAACTTTTAATTCAGTCAATAATAGAACAAATACATGCGGTATAATTGTGTAGGCTAAAAGATATATACAGAGCTCACCGTGTCACTGTGCATTGCTCCTACTCAAGACTAGTGGAAAGCATAAGGCTTATTAACCAATACAGTCTTTTTAGCAGTTGTTTAATTGATTTTAGTGGTAAAATCTTTACGGGGTATGCACAGGAGGGTTATTGATTGACTTTTATTTTTTAAAGGTAGGGTATTTTATGTTAGGGGCGTCTCCATATTTTGGGCTGGGGGTAAAATTCATACTTGTACTTTTGTAAAATGCCGACACTCTATTGTCTGCTTCTGATCCTTTTGAATTTAACCCTTTCCCTGGACCCGCGCTAGGCAAATTCTTGGGCCTTCACACACCAGGGGCAATTACTGACCTCCTGTCGGCAAACGTGTGGGCAGACGAGCTGATATCGGTTTGCAGTTTTATTGAAAAACAGCCTCGAAGCGAGACACTCTGGCCAGAAATCTAGAGCAGGCTCGAGTCAGAATTGCTATGTCTCCCTAGCTTTGAGCAATGGTTCAACTTCGCTGCGCTAAAACAATGGATTTGCTGAAGCGAATATGAGCTAGAAGTGAACCAAAGTGTTTTAACAAAGCGGTCACAGGTTTTTCTTTCGCTTACTCCAGATTAATATAGAACGATCAGCAAAGTGAGTGCATTGTAGAAATCGCACAACCATTAGCATAGTCCCTGAAGAAGAAATACACATACAACGTGTAAAAAAAATTGTTATTGAGCTGATTTTTTCACCAGACATGCAAAATACATCATATAACAACATATCCAAAATCCTCATGAATCCCTTTTGGGGAAAAAATTTATCCAAGATGGCCGCCAAAATAGCTGACATTGCATATAATTAGCTATATATTGGCTTCTCAAGTAGATGTGTTGATGATTTTAGTCTAAATCTAAATTATCCATGTTTTCCTTTATGTTGAAAATGGCTTTATCTCAACTTCAGAACTAGGAAAAAGAGGGATAAAGAAACAAAAAATAAATTATATCTAAATAAATATATATAAGCGAATAATAAAAATAAATAAGTGAATAAAATAAATAGATATAAATAAATAAAGCGCAATTTTGTAAAAGGGACGGGTACAAAAGACGGAACCTGAATTATGTAATATGAAGTCCTCTTGAGGTGTTTTCACTCCCAAATGTTATTTCTCCCAATTTCTGGGATTCATCTTTTATATATTTCTTTCACACTCCAGTTTCCATTTCTGGTACTTGGTTGTAAACATAGAAATACTACGTGAATCCAAAAAAAATTGTGCAAGGATTAAAGATGATTTTGACCTTAATGCAATCACTATATCATAGATTTAGTGTTGGTTTTATAAAACACGTCTAATATGCTTCCAAATGTTGGAAAATGAGAAATCGATTAAATAATAAGCCAGATATGACCAAATTTGTAAGCACACCCCTTTTTTCGCCATTCCTATGGGATTTACACACATTAAGCTTGTGTTTGTGAGAATTACAATATCATGAATATCAATGATGCCTTTGTCCACCTTAATGCTACATTTTTCTTATTATTTCAACTACGATTAATCAATGAATTTATTTATACCAATGTGGCCAACTGATATTACGAATCTAAACACCAATTCACATGTTGCGAGCAGAAAACAAGATCTTCCCTTGTTTAGGATATTGCAAGAGTTTAGTCCCATTAAATTGGCATAACTTGTATCTGTAACTGGATTACAGTAGTATTGTTGAAAGTAGTAAGTGTTTTCATTTACACATCCAAGTCGGATTAATTGGGTGAGATTCTGTGTGAACATTAATCTTTTTGAAGATCAATGAAGGAGATTATGGCTATTGCTTCATATCAATTAAACCAAATAGCATGGGCCATCATTACTTCATAATGCTATGCCCCGTATATCGTACATTACGCATTCTTGCTTCAACTTTGTAACCCTCATTGGAATGGAGGGAAAGGGTGCGCTTACAAAGTGTTCATATCTGCTTATTTTAATCGTTTCTCCTTCATTTTTTCAACATTCGGAAGTATATTATATTTGCTTTATTAAAACACACAAATATAGGATTCAATGACTTTTATCAAGGTCAAAGGTAAATCTGCAAACCGTTTCACAATTTTTTTGTTTATTCACGTAGTAACAGTGTGAGTCAAAAATGATTGTTCCCCAAATATCTGATTTTTTTCTTGGTCAAACTGTGCAAGGTAGCTGCTTAAATTGGTAAATAATTTTTTTTTTAATATTTTTAATGTTTTTCAGAAATTTTGAATTATTCAATTTGGTTCAAGCAATCAATATCTGCACTGATTTGAATAAAGGCCCCAGATTTGCCTTTGTACAAGATTCTATTGATTTGGGTTATTGAACTTAAATTTCAAATGGGATACCTAACGTATATGCTTTACACACTGGTGGTAAATGTAATAAATTCCCCAATGAGTATAACACAGCCAGGGTTTATGCAGAGGAGGAAGCAAGGCAATGGCTCCCAATATTCAAGTAGGCTCAACGCACCTTCATGGCCAAGAAGTATCTGGAAACACGAAGCCCCCCCCATGAAGGTTCCAACGGCTGTTTTCGAAATAAGATTCCCTCGAGCTGGCAGAACCCTCGTCTAAGAGATTGATCTACCATCAAGTGACTAAGTTTAACAATCATTGGACTATGCGAAAAGATATCGCATAAGCCTGTGGAGACCACTCACGCAAGATCCTTGGCCAACATAAACAGGGTTACGAACGCTAATCCAATAATCCCACGATCAAGTAGTCGCGTGACCCTTTGCACCTGAATCAGTCTGCGTTCAAAAAACGCCATTACCAGGATTGGACTTAAGATGTGTACCCATATCAAATTAATTATGCACTTCTATTTTTTGACTGTATAGAATCAATGTGGAATGAACTTGTTTTTAATTAACTATGAATAAGGCCAAACAAAAAGATATGGAAAATAGCCCAACCAAAAGCAGGTTTCAATTATGGCCTAAAGGTCAAAGGTCAGACTTTTTTTGGAACAATTTTCTTTCATGATAAATATTTTATTTTGTGGCTTCAATATTTCTAACTCGTGAAAAAAGTCAACCAACAAGAAAGTTCTTTGCCTTTCTCGTTTTTCTTGATCCTTGTTTGGGTATTGCAGCTTTAACATGTTTACACTGTACTAATTTGTCACCGGCATTTTGGATCCTCTAAAAAATGATGCTATACTGAAAATAACTGCATGAATCTTCTCGGAATTTTTGAGGCGGTGATTGAGAAGTAAATATTTGTTAATATAAAGTATATACTAATATTCTAAAAAGGTTACAAATATTTTTAATATTTTTTTGTTTCATCGGGGAACAATCATTTTGACTCACACTGTATATGGCCTATTGTTTCTATGCCCATTTCTGGTAAGACGTACGTGTGTAGTCCTATAATTAATCATGCTTTTAAGTGAACAGTATACGAAAACTGCATTATACTAAACTTTTTAAAACCATTCTTTCGAATGAGTATTATATTGAGTGGCGTACTGGTTCTCATTGTGCAGTTTTGGGAAATTGCATTCTGATTAAGTTAAAATAACATAACACCCAAGTCATTCTTTAAACAACCCTCCTATATATGCGACAGTTTGACCAAGCTTCCTTTCAGGAGACTGCAAAGAAAAGTATATGTCAGTGAGAAGATTATATGTAATGGCAGGAAATTGGCAGCCATTTTGGTGGCCATTTTGGATTTTTGAGTTAAGAATAACATCAATGATTAGGTTTAAACAAAAACTGAATTCTTTGAACCTCAAAACATATTCGAAAAACATGAGATATAGCTAATTATATAAAATGGCGGCCATTTTGGATTTTGGCGTGAAGGAAGTCATCAGTGATTTAGATTTGTACATAATTGGATCTGTGACCCCCAAAACATATTCAAAAACACTAAAATCATCATCATCTACTTTAAAAGCTGCGATATAGCTAATTTGACGGCCATCTTGGATAAAATTTTCTCCCCAAGGGGGATTTTGGATATGTTGTTGTATGATGCATTCTGCTTATCTGGTGCAAAAATCAGCTGAATAACAATTTTTTCCGGGTCCAAACCCCAAGGACCACACTACATAGTGGGTAGAGGCCGTGTGCTGAGGCAGGGGTCCGCTCCGTGATTTAAAAGTGCATTTTTAAATGCAGTTAGGGAACGTTAGGGATATATCAGGAATGTGATACTTCGTTTCCTATTCAAACGTTTTCAGGGGGATGTCAGAGTTCCATGGTACAATGTCTAGATGTGTCTAAAATGTTAAATATGTCTATTGATTTCGTGTGTCCGAAAGGTAGACACGAATCACTAAAAGACATGTCTTAATGAGGCACATGTGTCATGCCATATTTTATTCTTTCGTACTTCAAAACTGATATGAACTTAGTGCGGCCATACTTTTCTTCACGCAATGTTCCCGGAACCACCGCAGGTGGCGCAGCACACGACTAAGGCTTTGACAGAACACTCTTAATTACTTTTTCGGATAAAATACCAGTAAGACTAAATGCCCCAGATATCTATGATTAGCAACATTTGGACATGTAAAGGCGCATGGAACCGCTTAGAATAGTTTCAACTGGGTTGGAAACGCTTGAAAAACCTACGAAATAGCATACTCGTAGCCAAAAATGAATGTTATGATTTTATATATGTTAAATGACCAGTGACTTCCATAGAGCATATCACATGTTAGAGATCACAGGTTTTTTCCTGCAGTTTTTTCTTTGTCTTCGGAAGCCGTCTTCGGAAGCCGTCTTCGGAAGCATTCGAATGCTCGGAAACGTCACCCAAACAATCTTTTCTCTTCAAATTGATACCAAATTTGACCGATTTGGAGTAATTGTTTAGATTTTACAATCGAATCATTATTCGCTACGCAAAAGTGTAAATTTAGAATTTTTGGCGTTTTTTTTAAAACAATTTAGTAGATAAGGTTTAAGTAATATATTTTCACCCCAAAAGAAAATCCCGCGTGTCGCAGTCGCTTAAGTCCTGGACTCGTGATCTTAAACTTTTCCCTGCGATGGTGGTTCGACCCACACACAGAGCGCATTATTTTCCTTCCTCTTTATCTTCCTATAATTAATAATTTTAGGCACTAATGGTATTCAAAATACTAATTTAATAGATTTTATTTTATTTATTTTTTCTCGAAAAATACGTGTTATAGGCTGGATCGGACCGTATCAAATAAATACACTCGTACAACTACAAGACGAAAAGTATTGTGAATACCGTACCAAAGGGTGGTGAAAGCTGGCGATAATATCATGATGATGTATGATGAAAAACATCAAAATCATTAGGTGAGAGGATGCATTCCCCGTGTGGGTAATGCATCCTCTCACCACCAGAATCCTTCATCAACAACAATCATTCTCCAAGCACTGGAACATAACACAAAATTATGTGCAACATCAAAACAGTTCAAGACATGTACCAGTACATTGAAATCGCTTCAGCATGCCTTCAACAAACAACCCAAGGGCCTTGGAAGTTATTTAGAATGTTCATTATTGATGAGATATCCATGCATTTAGGATTTGCACATGTCTATACCCATCATGACCCCCCCCCCCCCCCCCAAAAAAAAAAAAAAAAAAAACCCCCCCCCCCCGGGTGCAAAACGCTGTTTTACGTTATATTCCCAATGACTAGACAACTAAATTAACATCGTAAAAGGATCGCATTTTGATAACAGTAATTACTGTGCTAGGAAATAGATATATTCGTCCAGCTAATACTGGTTTCAGAGTGTGAACACACGCTTAAAATGCCTTCAAAATCACACATTATACAAGCTTTGTAAAATTGTTATTTACGGAGGTGTTGCCATTGCCTCATAAGTCAATACATAATAAAACGATTTGGTTTGATCGAAACCCTAATTTCCATTTCACACCTTCCACTCTCTCTTCACACACCAGATTGCAGACATACCACGACATTTCGGCAGTTCGTAATGAAATCTCGATTGGTTGATATCATTAATGTAACATGCATAATAGGATAATAGTTTAAACATGTAATAACAATCTGTTTCCTACATTACGTCGGCAAACGCAAGAGTTCCTCTTTGAAAGGACATGAAAACATTTCCAGAAAAATGTGCCTGAAGTGAATAAGTCGGAACGCCATCTTCGCATAATATTAAGGTCCCGGAGAGAAAGGGTGATAAACCTACTCCATATCTTTACGGGATTCCATTCCAATAAAACAGGGCCACAAAAGAATACAACTACCAGTGACATCATTCGTGAAACATATTATTTTCTGTCAGTGTCATGAATTTAGATTCACACCAGTCACCTGGAAATTTCTATTCTCTCTGAAAATCAATAGTTTCACTATGAGTCATCACAACCCAAAAATTGAATGTATCTAGTCCCTCTTGTAGACTTGACACAAACAACATCAAGCCTATTTGCATTTTCTGACCTTTACACAACTGTTTTGTTTTTGTTTGTTTTCTATCGTATACGGTTTATTTGAATATCCAATAACTCTAAAACCAATGGTCATAGATGTACAAAACTACTAGTCAGGTGGAAGTTTGCGCCACACAGCCTGAAGGATGGAAATGGATACAGACTTTTTCTATAGATGTATATTTAGTTTATTATAACATAAGCCATAAATTTTTGAAGGGTGTGCAAAATTTTGCCAGTGGCATTTTTGAAAACCAATATGGCTGATTCCATGCCAAAAATCACTAAAAAATCCTTAAGAATTTCTTGATAAGGACAATTTTTTTTGCAGTCTCCGGTGTGTTTGAGCACGATGAAGTGTTAATAATGTGATTTGATCTATACATTGACACACAAAATCCAATATGGTGATCAAAAGCCCAACTATGTGCGCTCGGAATCAATAAAATGACCTTAATTTCCTCCAGTATACAGATTTGTGATATGCAGATTATGCGAATACATAATATTTGTTCTGCAGGTGTCCAAAAGCTGTGAAAAGTGAACACCCCCCCCCCCCCCCCCCCCCCCCCCCCCCCCCCCCCCCCCCCCCCCCCCCCCCCCCCCCCCCCCCCCCCCCCTCAATCTGCAGAAATTAGTTGTAACACCGCTAGAACGCATTTCGAAAGCATCCAGGCACTTCAAGGGTCTCCACAGTTTTGCAGTGTGAGCGTGTATCTAGTGTCTATATAAATGTTTTTATGCTATATACAATTATGAGATATGTGTATTTGGTTTCCTAAAACCCTTATTTGGCATGTCTCCTCTGTAAATTGACGCTTTTAAGTATTCAAGATGCAGCCAATAGAGCCCGCCTTTAAAATTTTAAAACCTAATTATACTCTTTATTATCTGGTAGTTACAAATCAAGCTAATTATTATTATAAAAGGTTGAAATGAGATATGGGATAAGTATTTGACATTTGACATCCTTACCTGCAGGTTTTGTTTCGTTAACATGCAAAAATTTCAAGATAAGGATGGCCATATGACTGTCTTTTTTTACTTTCTTTAAAAACCCGATAAATTACGATACCTCTGTATGTATTTAGTTTAGATAACATCCAAAATAGATTATTAAAGATTAAATTAAGGTATGAGATCTATGTCTTGGAACATAACCCACACTAGCGTCTGGTATGTTTTGTTTTTGACACATGGGATGCTTAAAATGAAATGGCGGGCCGAATATATTATTGAGATATGAACATTTGTAGGTTTTAAAGATCTTAAAAGGCAGTCATATAGCCTGCCACATCTTGATTGGTAAGCAGTGTTAACACACTTGAAATGCTAGATAGTAGTTCCTACTGGGTATAAGGCCCATATTTATGCCTCTATATCACAACACATTGATGATTAAGGTCCATTTGGAATGATGTCGGGCATTTGGCTTTAGGGGTTGCCATTGGATTTGATTGTAATGTTGTGATCAAATCCGTCCAAAACCTGCCCGTAGATTCTCGTGTTTAAACCTGGATATAGACATAAAATGATGGCCATATTGAATTTATTTTAAGTTGTGCGGCAATATGGTTTTCTAGAAAAATGCCACTGCACCAGAAAATTTTGGCACACCCCCAGAATATCATTGGCTTTGGTTTGCCTTATAACAAAAATCAATCGAAGAAAAAGTCTGTACTCCTTTCCACCCTGTGCCCAACCATTCCTCCTACTTCCTCCTACTATACATTTTCAGTCCTAGAAACGACAATATGATCCGTTCAACATGCATGTTTGAGTAGTTTAAAAGTTTGGGACCCCCTGTGTAAACTTAAAATGGCCCTATGGAAAAAGTGTACACAGTTTGAGACCACTAACTACGGTTGCATGGGTATAGAGGGTCCCTTCTAACTACCAAGGTGTCAAAGCTTTAGTTATGGAGGGCTGACTAGGGCAAGTATAGGTAGTGGTTTGGGTTCAGTTTCTTCCAACCACCAAATTTGGCCGCATTGCCTATATCATCCTTTTTTTTTTCCTTGGGCCCAAAAAGGCGCGCTGAAGCCGTCATATTCAATTGTTTTGCTACGGATTATAAATTTTAATCTAAAGGTTAGAATCATGAATATACATCTTTTTATTTATGAGGGATGGAGATTTAGATATATGTCAACATTAATTCTTAAAAAAGCCGCCATATTGACAAACCCAAAGGGGCCGCCCGGAATGATACTTCTAATCTAAAGCTAAAATCATGAATGATCCATCTTTTTAGGTTTTTGGGGTGGTTAGATTCAGATTTCTAATGTTTATATTAGGCAATAAATGTCAACAATCTTGAGCAAATCTAAGATGGCCGCCGCTTCTTTTGTCTGATTTCTCTCTTGTCGTTGACACGAGACTACTACTAATAAGCGCCTGCAGATTGTGTGATACCTCACTCCTTTACGTGATTTAAACGTGAGCCGCCATACCGAGCCATCATTTAATACGTTTGGCATGATATACCTCACGAAGTCATTAAAGTCTTTGAGATCTCTCACAAGTAATACAAGTCCCCTTCCTTAGAAGTTTTGCAAGGCATCTTCAAGGAGCCACTGACAAAGACAACAGCTTCCCCAATTACTAGACCTGAAAGCATAGCGGGTACTTGATACTAACCAACAGAATCAATTATATGTGCAAGTTTTGTACTTTCATTAATTCCTTATATTGTCTTAAGGACACGGAAAAGTAATCTAGATGAATGTAGTCGTCTTTTAAGATGAATTCGGCTACGAATAGCCATTAGTCTTTTTAGGATTAGTATTTCATAGATACGTATACAGCGCATTTTCCCATGGCTCAATGCGCTGTACAACGGGTGTCAACTCAGAAACATACTTATGTGAAAACTACAGGCAAAATTACAAAATAATATAATATCAAGTTGAAAACACTAAAAAACCAAAAAAGGGCTTATATGCAATACAACAGGCTTGCTTGAACAGCAGGGTCGTTAGTAGTTAGAACACACTGCGTTGCTTGACTGAGATCCGAAGCAAACTTCAACTTGTCCAATTTCTTGAAGGATCTAGTTGTGATGTCCTTCTTTTTTCCGAGGGAGTTTCAGCTTTTAACGGGTGCACTGAATCAGGTGATGTCGGAACCATATCTCAAGGTGACACAACGCCACTAGTCGAAATCATCTTCTGGGCGCAGACAACATGGTCCTGTAGGGTTATGAGAATCCCATTCTAGCAGTTTGTGGGAAAAGGTTTTAAGAGTTTTAATAGTTGGAAAGGGGGCCAATCAGAATTGTTGGGGTCCAACCCTGGAAAATGTTGGGGAACTTTGTAATAATGGGGTAAAATTTGTACGGGGTAAATTTAAATCAGGTCAAATTGGGGTTTAAATGTACAACCATGTATTTTGTCTCATAATATGGATTAAAAAGTACACCCGATAAGGTTCACGGTCATTCTGGGCAAAAAATCCAGTGCTCCGATTTTGTTGAAACCGGTGTCAAATTATATAGCCCTGGACATACTGAAGCAGAAAATTATTTCATTCTTTGGGTGAACGCTCTGTAATACAATTTGAGGGTCAGTTTTGTGACCCCTATAGACCTCGGTAGTTCCTTGTTACATTTCCATGAATTACGAACAAAATGCAAACATTGTAATATAAGGCAAGGCGAACAATTTGACACCATGTTCAACGAAATCGGATCACTGGGTACCGTTTACCCCCCTGATACCTGAACCTTAATAGGACTGTACCTGTTTAACTAAAGGTCGGAACCTGACAAACTATCCTTTTTTTAATCCATATAATTAGACAAGCATTGGGTACAATAAAGACACAATTTGACTTGAATTTCCATTTACCCCTGTACCAATAATTGTTTCCCCTTATTTTACAAAGTTCCCCCATTTCCCAGAGGTTGGACCCAAAAATTCTGATTCAGCACCCTTCAAACTAGAGAAAAACACTCATAAAAACTTCTTCCCCAAACTTCTAGAATGGGATTCTGATTTTAACCCTACTATCAAGGATGTTACCCGACTTGTGTGTTTCAGAAGTAACAACTTGGGGACGGTGTGCTCAGCTGAGGAATAGCGAGATATTTGCCGATACATCGGATTTCAATGGTTTATTAGTGCACATTATATTCACCGAAACAAAGGGTCTTAAACCGGCAACATTGAGGCGGCACACAGAGACCATTCTGCAAACCATCAAGGAACATGTGAAGTTTGAAACCATTCACCTTGGAGGGCGGAACTTGGGCGGTAATCGCGACAACGGAATGTCTTTGCTTGATCACTTAGGCACGCATGCTCAAGTTTAGTATCAATACAATTGGAGAAAAGACAACTTGAAATGGATTCACTAATAATAGCGATGCTCCATGCCTATCACCGGCCTATGAAATCGAGAGAAACGTGTTACCCGATGGAGTGCATTCACCAATAATGACAGGGTCCTTCCTCCCCTAGCCAAAACTTTCAGTAATAACCAAAATATCGATATCTCTGTCTAGGATATAATCATAAATAGTAGTAGACTTATTTCCGATGGACTGAGCATTCCAAAAATGAACATCTAAATATTTCTTAGAAGTAACTGTCACATTATTTAAGTTATCATAATTAACGCTAGTAGTGTTATTCGTGTTAGCAGTGCCATTGATAGAACCAATGCTCCTATAAGATGTTACAACAGTACGAATCTTCCTTTTCTTTCCACTACGACTACCACGCTTACGCCACCATTTGCGGCCAGCATTTTTGTTAATTAAAGCGTAGGTAGACGGGGGACAGTAAAGTTCATGACCATGGCAGGAATCGGCGAAAATATTTAATGATTCAAGTTTATTTTTCAGTTCAGGTGATATACCACAATTGTGACCTGGTACACATCCAGTTTTATTTGAAAGAATAGTGTCGATTGACATTTGCACACTTGATTGATCAACAATGAGGCCATTAACAAAACACATTGGTATGACTTCTACGCAGATATTGGTATCGAGCCAGCGGTCATATGAATACGAGTGTACCGGGCGAACAATGGAGTCACTGTATACATCACTGTATACATCAGGTAGTATTACACCACATGAATATTCATGAACATAATCATGCTATTTCATTGGCTGATTCCGATTACAAGTGCTATTTCCCGCAACCTCGTCCCCAGAGTGAGGTGTAATAAAACAAATACTACATGGTTTATATCTGGAAAATAGAACACACTTTTTATCTTGGTACTGGCTACGGGCCTACCGTCCCGAACCCGAAGGGTGAGGAGGGGTGATAGGCCCGTAGCCAGTACCTCAGGAAAATAATGCGCACTATTTCCCCTCCAACGCTCATAGGCTTGACATAATCCATACAAAAATAATATGTGGCTCGAAAATTAACAACTTTCAAATTCTTATTATCCAAAAGGTATCATAATAATAATAGGTAAGAGCGCTTGGAGACTGTTTACAGTGATAACCGCTATATACTGATTATTGTTATTATTATTATCATGATGGCCGGTAGGTTGTGTTTGGCTCAGTACCTACCACAGGGTTGACATTCCACATACAGAAATGCACAAAATATCGTCCATTTTGAAAGTTTTATGTATGTTGATGAAAACCCCTAAAATGATGATCTTTACCAAATTAAATGACCTTAGGATGACTTTAAATATGAAGCTGACATTATCATTAAAATATCATTAGAATCTGAATCTAAACCTCAAAAAGGTGTACCATTCATGATTCTTTATAATTCCGGTAGTGTACCATTCATGATTCTTTATAATTCCGGTAGCGGCCATATTGAATTTGATCAATATGGTGGCTTAAAGGATGAAGTTGTCATTATGTCTTTACAATAACATTATATTCTGAATCTCCAACCCCAAAACCCCCTAAAAAAATCCTCTCATTTTGATTCTCGTCTTTTTAGATATAAAAAATTGCATGTGCACTGGCGGCCATCTTTGATTTGCGCTATATGGTGGCTTTAAATGATGAAGTGCATTATAAGCATTATATAACATTGGAATCCTGGTTCTCCCACCGCAAAAAAAAAATAAAAGAGGTTCATCATTGATGATTCTAGCCTGTTAAGATGTAGAATTATATTTCCGGCGCGCCAGTTTGGATTGTTTAATATGGCGGCTTTAAATGATGAATTACATCATATCGCATCTCAACCCCCCTCTCCCCCAAACCAAACCTAAAAATATTCATCATTCATGATTCTCTAACCTTTTAGAGAAAATCCCTATCAGCACTAACTAGAAAGATTGTAGTGGGACCTTAAACGATGATGTTTGCCCTAGGTCCGTGCTCACCACTCTCATCACTACCTTTCACATTTATTTCGCTACAAATTGCCGGAAAGGAATGATAAATCAAATTACCTACCATTTTGCATTTTAACTCACCGGAAGAATGTTCACTGGGGGTCAATTTGTAAGAGCGAGGGTTAACGTTTCCTCCGAAGGACAGATTATTCTCATGGTTCATTTGCCCAGGTTTGTCAAATAAACCATTGAAACGTTCTCGGTAGGTATTCTTCAACTAATCAAACTTGTGCAAATTTACACAAATTTGTATCCTCAGAAAATCTCCTTGAGTCCTTCAACAATGATCAAGGGTTGAGTGACGGTGTATTCACCAGTTTACTGACTGGACGATTTGTTATATGATTTTAATACGGAAAAGGTGAAAAGTACTATGTGATTAGTTGAATTTTTAGTGAATGGGCTGACATAGTGATTCGAATAAAAGGAAAGTCATCTCCAAATGCCTTTCTTTCTTAAGGTATAGAGCAAAAACTGCCGTTTTAAAGAGTATGACACGAAGACCACGCCAATTTTGTGGAAGTGACGTGGTCTAGCGGTTAGCAAGCTTACCTCTGGAGCAAAGGGTCCTCGGATCGTATCCCAGTGGGACCACTTGCTGGATTTAGTGCGGGAACTGGTTGGTTGGTTGAATGGTTTGACTTGGCACCTATACTCAAACTGAGTTTTTGTGCCACAACAGTAAGGAAAAAAAGAAAACAAATCAAAACAAATAAAAAGGACAGTTCGGGAACTCAATTTGGGATTTAATTTGTATATCATATATTGATTAAAACCTGAATACCACTTTCTCCATGGTTCATTTCAAATGGGCAAATGAACCATGAAAGCTTGCACTACCCATCCGGTGTGTGTTTCGTGTAGTGTGTTTGAATGTTGCAATATGGCGCTGTTTAAGCTGCTGCCTCCAAGTGCATTGTTTCTGTCTAGTAATTATTAAGTTGTAAAGTCTCTAGCAATTTGGCCCCCAGGCCACGATTTGAGATTAAAATAAACCTTGATTATTTTTAAGTTGATCTTCATTGGATGATCTTGACCCCTGATACCACACCTATAAATCACTAAGCCGATATTTCATTTTGATTTCGTGAGCCCATAGAATACTTGTAAAATTAATATTTGTCGACCAAAATAGGGTACTGTTTCGCTAATAACATCCACACCAAACACATTCTTGATATGTGTGGGTGTATGTGAGTGTCAGATTCTCTTAGAACAAGTACTTTTAATCTTTATTACAAAGGTATCCTTGTAAGGTGCACTTCATGCGGTGCAACTAATAGTTATTTTACTCTTACAATACCTTTTCAAGACAGTGGTGATTAAGAAATAGAAACAAACACGCCTTCAAGGCAAACAACCACATTTCCCAATATTTTCATTAATGAACTATCCAGATTGGATCATCGACTACGGCGTTGTGTCCAGATCTTGTTGAAATTGTAGTGAAATGTTGGTATTGATGAAAGTGGATTTTTTAAACTATTTTCCCTAAGGTTGTTTTGGAGATATTTCACCAAATGCGTTTTCAAATTCCATTAGACTTTATACAGAGATTGATTATAGCAGTAGAGAAAATGGACCCAAATGGGCGATTTTGTGAAAAACTACACATTTTTGTTATATTTTTTCTCATGTAATTGATGAGTTCTAATTTTGGTGTTTGTCTTTTATGTCAGAGAAATATCAAATATCCATTCAAAAAGCAAAAACAACAAACAAAAACAAAAAAGAACAGGTGGTTGCAAAGTCCCAAGGTCCAACTTGGCCTCCCACAGAAGATCATTTCTCCCATTCTATGTAGGCTTATGGAATGCTATTCCTGCTCATGTAGCATCAAACCAGGACTTGCAGAGTTTCAAAAGGGAGGTCAATCGCTATCTTGGCGCCAACCCGTCAGCGTTACTAATTAGATAACTGCTGTTAGTGCCTAGATTAGCCTTGACATAAATTAAAAAAAACAGCGTCAGTACTTTTTCAACAAATAAATTGAAAAAAAAAACATTAAACCAATCATAATTCCCAAAATATGTGGCGGCAAGTGCAATCCTTACTAGATTCAAATTTGGACTAAATCGATTTAGGGTATTTGACTTTATAAATATTTTTCTGTAAGACCATTTGATCCGATGATCCTACCTTAAGTAAATCTTAATCTAAGTCACTCCACCAGAGATGAGTTGTATGGTTGGACGAAGGATAAAGAAATAAAATCGCGCCAACCAGAATGCATCATGTGTCTTTTTAATCAGATATGGGTGACGAAGTGCCACACCATGTAGTAGTCGTCTCTGTAGTTGAGTTGCACTTAGCATTATTTTAACTGCACATTATTTCTGCCTGTAACAATGCAGGTTGCTGCCAAAAACGGGGAAAAAAAATAATTGTTGGATTTATCCGCTCTGCGGAGCCTATTCCTCATTTGAAAATGTAGGTTCTAACTACAGAATTGTGACACGCATTGCCAGATAAGCTACCGGGCACGAGCTACGTGACGGGCAAAGCAAATGTTCCAAGGAAATGAGCCATGAAACAGCTTGGGTTGGGAAGCTAAAAATACACATAGCCCCGGAGCTAGCACACATTTGTAACACATCTCAAGTACAAAAGGTTTGAGTGATTAAATATGTAGACAGACTGACAGGGACCCCTGAAACATAATTCTTAAGTGCTGCAAATTGTGCCTTAAGGAGAGGGGGCCAAGACAAACAGCAAAAATCAATAAAAGGGTCAATTTCAGTTGTACAGGGGTCAAATTTTTAAGTTGCCCCGATTTGGATAAAAAATGGTGCAAATTATTGGTGGAGCTTATAGGATCAAAATAAGGAATAGTTTTAAGTGTTTAAGAAAGTAGGGGGAACACAAGGTCAAGCCCCATTGAATGCAATGGACTTTGACCTTCTGTGCCCCCTACATCGGTAACTAAGTATTTTAGACAGTCAAAACTATTCCTTATTTTAATCCTATGAACTCCATCAATAATTTGCACCATTTTTTTATCTAAATCGGAGCAACTTTAAAATTTGACCCCTGTACAAAAAAATTGACCCTTTTTATTGATTTTTGTTGTTTTAGCCTATAACTCTTAAACTTTACGTTGTAGATAGTACAAACTATACCTTTCCTGAATCCTTGTGGCTAGACAAATAACATGGTATACTTTTCAACATGATGGATCAATTAAAATTTGACCCCTGTACAACGTTGTCTTGGAACCTCTCCTTAAGGCACCACTTGCTGCCTTAAGAATCACGTTCAGGGGTTCCTGTCGTCTGTCAACATATTTAATCACTCAAACCTTTTGTATTTGGAGGTGTTACAAATGTATGATAGCTCCCGGGTTAACAGTCTCCGTGGTTCTCCTCACTAGCGACTCAAAATCTGATTCTCAATGCTAATTATGTCTTTTAGCAACTGCTGCTCCCAGACAGATTGCTGTGCAGTGGTGTTCGTGCGCTAGGGGATCACTTGAAGACAACCTCTTAAAGCTCATCACATATCCGCCCCTATAGAAGTCAAAAGCCTGAGGTGAGTGGAGAAGAGAGAAGCTGTTGAGACACGTAGCAAATGAATTTAAGAATACCTCAAAACCAAACCAATAAATAAAGAAAGAAGCATATATATATTTCCAGGAGGTACAGTTTGAGCATGGCAAGTCTGAGAGGACATTACCGTAAAAAGATAAATACACCATTAACAAAAGTTGACAATCTGAAGAAAGAAACATCTTTAAAAACCTGGTTAAATAATTTTTTAAAAGGACTGGTTCTAGGAGATGACTGACCAGAAGCCTGAAACTCTTACGTCCTCCTATAACGTCAAGGTTTCCGAGCAGTTACCGATAGCTACCAGATCGTTGAAACTTAAAGACGGCGCACTGGCACATTTTAGCCCAAAATATGAAATTTCTCCATGCGCTCTCAAAAGGATTAGTCTAGGCCAGTGGAAAAAATACACATACAAAGAACATACTCAAAAACAAATGGGGACGCGTTAATACAAGAGGTTAAGACGGCCAGATAATGTGTAGGACAAATTTTAAGTTTTCCATAACTTAATCAACAAATTTATATTACAGAATATCATAGACTCGTACTCATTGATATTAAAACCACCGAGGCCAGACCGGTCAACACAGAGTGCCCATGCCGTGGGAAACATGCATACGGCGTGCTTTGTCTTGTGTTTGTTAACCGCCATTTCCGTCGTCTGCTGAATAATGTCGCCCGTCGAATTAATTATAGAACTCGTTTCTGTTAACCCATAACGGACGCTGATTTTTGTCTTAAGGATTTCAGGTTGAGTGCTTTTTGTATATAAAAAACTTTACAAAACCATGCAAAAAATATCGATTTTTGAAAAATCTTGAGGGCGCCGCACTATTTTTCAAATGTGCCAGTGTCTCTTTAATGAGGGGGGGGGGGTGGGGGGGGGGGGGGTGTGGGGGTGGACATAAGTCTCTCGATTCACGTTTTGTGGAGAGGGGGTTCTCATGTGACCACGCGTTCCTAAACTATTATCTCATGAGAGTTTCTGAAGGGCATTCGCGATCCAAAGCCTCGTCTCCCGATTTACCTAAAAAAAAGTTTGAAAATTGAAAATGTTTATATAATGAAACGTTGGGCAAGAAAGAAACTCGAATTTTGTAATTTTCATCGTAAAAGCCACACAGTAATTACAGTTGTCTACACGGGTACTGTGTAATACAAACATTTTGCTCGTAACACCAAACCGCAAAGATCGACATCAACTGAACAGTATGGGAATAAACTTTTTTCAAGGATTTCTGTGAAACATTTAAAAAAACGAGGGTGTAATAGAATCAAACTGTAACCTCTAATGGAATTAATACCACACATGGGAATCAAAGACAACAATTAAAAATTTAAATTATACAACCGTAACCTCGAAATTAAGGGGAAAACAGGGGGGAACAGAAATGAAAAAGGAACTTTTCCGCAAAAAGAAAAATACCTGGAATGAAAAAATATGTGTTCCAATCTACCTTGTTGAACCCAAAAGATGCCTTTTTTTTAATATGTCATATTTTGATAGTGGCATTGTCTGGCGTCTATTTTGCAATTTGATTGTACGTGGCAGATGGGATATGGCGAAAGCTTAAAGAGTGATCGCTACCAGCATATAAAGGGTTAACCGAATTTTATATTGTTTAATTACAGGAATATGTAAATTAATGAACAGGAAAAATATTCATGATTATTGCTTTTATTACTGCTGGACAATACGTTGGTGGAAAGGGAGGCAGGATTTTAATATTTGTCAGAATGGTGTATATCACAAGTTAGACAATTACAAGGAATATGAGTCAGAAAAATAAATAACCCCTTATCTTACTAACGACTTCTGTGAACTTGTCCTCGGTGTGTAATATATTATTTTCCAAGTTATGATTTTCAGTTATCAACGATTGCAGGACTTTGTACAAGTATAATAATAATAAATGAAGTCAAAATAACGTCAGGGCGATTATTTTCATTACAGATACCGAATAAATCGCGGAAATTCACTACATAAGGCACAACTGACTGTATACCTTTTGTGTAATACCAACAGAAGAAAGTGAAAATATAAAAAATGATAGTGAAAAAACAGAGAAGAAGAAGAATCCGGCGTGTATTAACAAAACGTCAAGTTTGTCTCTACCCAGTGACACTTCATATTAGTTCCAGCTATTGAGAATTTAACGAACCTTTACTACATTTTCATGCCTTGTAAAAGCAAATCATTCTCAGTAAAAACGTCGTAGCTAAATTGTAACTCACGCGAGTCACGTGAAGCAAAGCAATATGCTGAACCATAATTTCCAAAAGTATTTTATCCGGTATCAATTTCAAACCTTTATAAATTGGTTTTTACCATGAAGTGACCAAGGGGGTGTCACTCCCGTTGGTGCCCAAGGGGGGGGGGGCGGGCCGGGGGGAGGGCGGGGGGGAGGGGGGGGGGGGGGGGGGGGGGGGGGGGGGGGGGGGGGGGGGGGGGGGGGGGGGGGGGGGGGTCCATGGGATCCCCCCTAAGGAAACACTTTCCCGAGGGAATTTTTGCACGAAATTTTACCACATGGAAGGATCATAAGACAACCCCAAATCAGCAATAAAAAATGAGATTTGCTTATTTGGGGTGCAAATTATTAGGGGCCCCAAAACCATTGTTTTCAAAACACGCGAAGATAAATTGGGCAAAAAGACGGAAAATTCAAAATGAGCCTTGCGCTTACATCAAAAATTTTAAAAACTTATTTTATGTTGATATTCTATTCTAGAAGACCCAAATTACTATATTTAACACAAAACAACAGTTTTTCAGTTTTAGGGAATCCTATATATTTTTTAAGTGTTTCAAAATACAAGTCATTTCCCATAGAGTTTGTACAGTAACGTTTGGCAACGTACATGATGAAATGTTTGTTTTCAGCACATAAAGGGTTTTAATTATTTTTCATGTTACTAATAATGTTACTTACATGTATGTGTGTTGTGAACTTAATCAGCAAAAAAAATTTGCTTGGTCTCGGTTTCTTATTTCTTACTTTTAAAATATTCATCAAATGACTTCCGTTAGTGCCAACGGGGGGGGGGGGGGTTCCATGGGACCCCCATAATTAACTCAGTACGGCTTGGCCGATTTTAATTATTTCGGTATGAAAAGAAGCGCATTTTAAAGTCGGACAATTACAAAATATTTCGCCACACACAAAAATCCCACGCGTAAAGCGGCCAGCGCGAAAACCAAATTTTGGGGGTCCCTAGGAACCCCCCCCCACCTTGGTCACTCTAAGTGTTAATCTTATCAACCGCCATCTTTACAGGGCCTATTGAAAGGAACTGACCTGTCAATTTAATTGCAATGTTAGTTTGTGAGTCAAATATAGGACACAAACGTGGCAATGAACCACTTGTGATCACTTGCAGGAAAAAAGATGTTTTAGGATTACTTTATTAACCTTTGTCGACAGAGGGACTACCCCAAAACCCCGTTATTTTCTGGCTCCAAATGATTAAAGGGGATTGATGACCCGATATAGTCTATACATTTTTCATATTGATTCAAAGGGCATTCACCCGAAAACCCTATCTGTAAAGTTCGCGACGCGCGATATTTCAAACCCGTGTTAAGTGAGAGCTAAGAACGTGATTTTGTAAGCCGCCGGGAAAGAAAAATATGTTATATTTTGTTCATAACGTCCAAACAAAACATCCTTTGCCCTAAGACTTTTACAGGGTAAATTAGACAAATATAGTAGCTTTCTCGTCTGATACCAGAATTTTGACAACTTCCGGTTAAATCTTGGGGGGTCCGGGGAGGGGAGGCTATTAGCGTCGGTCCATGAACCGTTAATGTAATTGTCAGTTTACATTTTAGTTCCTTTTGATGCGAAAACATGAACCGCAGGGGTGGGGTTTATAGGTAGCGGTACAAGGTGTATGCACGCTCCACGTATCAAATCATGGCGACGAGTAAGTTTCCCGCGCCACTGGTGAGTTTACACGCGCTTTGTGTTGATCGAGTTTTCCTCCATATGTCGAGTTGCAGCGTTATATGTCCAGTTTGCTCTTTATACATCGAGTTTTGCCTCTCTATATGGTGATTTGACAGAAAATCATGGTTCCAGGTTTCAAAAATCTCGACATGATTCGACTTTCTCAACATGAGGAAAAAATTCGGACATGATTTGTTGGTGTATGTGTAAAAAACATCATGTCGAGTTTGCTCATGGTAAGAAAAAAATCAGTCGAGTTTGCCTCTGTGAGAAAAAAATCATGTCGAGTTTGTCATGTTGAGAAAAAAATCATGGAGAGTTTGAATCATGTTTGAGAAACAAATCCGTCCAGTTTTGCACATGTTGAAAAAAAATCATGTCCAGTTTTTTAAAACTCGGCGTGATTTATTCTTGACATTGATTTATGAAACCGGCACAAGGCAACAAGACAGTTCAAAACTGGAGATAGGCAGCGCTAAACGAAATAGGGGTTATGGCACGCTCCACGTATCAAATCATGGCGAGTTTCCCGCGCATGTCGAAGTTTCACGCGCTGTGTTGTATCGAGTGTTCCTGCCATATTGCCGGTGTGCAGCGTTATATGTCGATTTACAGCGCTATCTGTCCAGTTTGCCCGCTTATACATCGGTTTTGTCTTATATGGGAGTTTGACATACAATCATGTCCAGTTTTCCTCTTGTCCAGAAAAAAATCATGCCGAGAGTTTCAAAATCTCGACATGATTTTTTTCCTTCAACATGAGGAAAAACTCGACATGATTTTTTTCTGGACATGAGGAAAAACTGGAATGATTTATGTCAAATCACCATATAGATGCGAAAAATCGATGTTATAGAGGGCAAAACTGGACAGATAGCGCTGTTAATGTGTAAACTCGAATATAACGCCCGCACGCACATCGATCATGAGTGAGCAAAATTTTTTTTTTTTTCGAGTTTGCCTCATGTTGAGAAAAAATTCATGTCCAGTGTGCAAATGTTGAAAAAACTCATGTAATCCCCACGCCCCCCCTTTACTTTAAACTCGGCAGGGACAGGATTTATTCTGGACATGATTTTATTCTGGACATGATTTTGAAACTCGGGACTAGAGTTTAAACTGGATAGGCAGCGCTCTAAACTCGACAAATAGCGTGGTAAACTCGATATAAAGCGCATGATGATGTAAACTCGACATGCGAGGGAAGACTCGCCATGATTGATACGTGGAGAGTGACATAGGGGTGGCAACCACCTCCTTCATATAGATGATATGACTATGACGTCTTTGTTGACACTTCAGGACCGCCCTCTGTTGTTTTCTGGCAGGCCAAAATATTACAGTAGTTGCTGTGACAGAACCACATGAAATCTGGTTATAAAATTACTTGCAGAATCTTTCCTGACTCTAAATTGGTCACAAAATGCAGCTGTAGCATTAGCTTATTATGTTGATAAGAAAGGTATATATTTAATCGAAACAACAGTTAAGCACCAAAAAACAGAATTTCCCATGCAAAGTATAGGTGATTTTTTTGGACCTGCCACGTTCTCTCATTACACCAACAGGGGGCGCCACCATAAACATAAACAAATGCACATCACTATAGGGAGAGAAGCCCCGGTGAGAGAAGTACCAACACGATTAGTCCGAAGCAGGAATATGCGGACCCTTGATTGTGTTACCAATGAATTCTAGCTATGGTCCTTTTTTCCATGATATCAAAATGAGTACAAACACATGTTAGTATTAGTCATAATGAAGTCCCGATCATAACGTTCGGTCTCAATAAATAAATATAAATAATACTTTTCACCTATCAAAAAACTACCTGAACCTTTCATCTTAGCAGATCATAAAAAAATGAAATTACCCTGTGTGTATAATCGGTCAAATGCCATGACAATCCGCACAAGCAAAATAGAGATTGATAGAATATAAAGGCTCTACGGTTTACCCATTCCGATGAGATTTACACAGTTGACACATGCAATTTAACCATTCGATGCCAGGTGAACGATTTATGACACATTGAATTTGTTAGTGAGCTCTTGGCATTAATACCTCCCATGGAATTGTTCAGATCGTTGGCAATGTGAATGCTCACAGGTGTGTAGAAGTTGTGATCAGCATTCTGATACACAAGCAACTCGATAATAAGTTAAAAATGTGAGAAATTGGGAGCTACCGAAGCCTCTGTGAATTACGGCCATGAAGAAATAAATACCAAATTGTGAGAAATTGATGACAACGCGGACGTAGCATTATCCGGGGGAACTTGCTGTGGATGGGGACTCAGAATGCTGAAACCTGTGATATGGACGGCATAAGGCATCGAAACGCTATGGTGTATCGAAGCTCGAATGGACCCATTCACATACCGTGGTGGCGCAATTGATTAGCGCAAAAGAGATCTAACGGAAGGTTGTGGGTTCGAGTCCATCACAGCAAGTCATTTGCGATTTAACGTTAAAATTAATAATTGCTACGTCGGGCTTGCTGTCATCAATCAATTTCTCATAATAATATATAATATATATATATATATATATATATATATATATTTATATATTATCTATATTACATATATATATATATATTATATAGGGAGATAAGGCCAAAAAAAAACAATGTTGTCTCAGAAGAAATGCGAAAATGCGCTGATTTTTTTTCTTTTTTTATAGACAAATGCTAAGATATATGAAACCCAGCATTTGCAGCTAAAATGCAGTAACCATTGTACCAACGGTTGATGCCAAGAGATTGCTGTGTGAACGCTGGATGACAAATATGAGTTTTAGTAGCACTCAAAACATTTAATTGGCACAAATATTTCTTGCAAAACGAGTTGTGCTGGATTTATATCCCCCCATTATTTGAAGATCTGATTAACCCGCATTAGAAAAAAAAAAATAATTATTAGGGTTACAAATTGCATGTTACGACGAACCATAGAGAAAAGCTTCGAAATACGAAAATCACTAACCACAGCTATTTCAACCAAAATTTGAATGCAGTGGTGTACACTGTTCAAATTAAAGCGGCATTCAAAATAATATGTATCCAATTCAAGGCCTTTTTGCAAGAAAATTGCCGACATCAAAACTGTTGGTTATAATAAACATTGTATTGGAAACGCAAACGGGGCTCTCCGCCATGGCGCAAGCATTGACTACCTCTTTTCCTGCCCGTATAACGGTGGGCGGGGGGGACGGGGGTCCCTATAGGTTGCACGATGTTAGGACCTGCATTTTCAACAACGGAGGGCTGGTGATCAAATTTCAAATGTTTTAAGGCACATTTGACTCATTTTACTCGTCATTTGACTCATTTTACTCGTCATCTCGTTTTGCTCAAACGTGAAATTTGTTTGCGACTGTTTAAATGCATGTGGTACTTGTATCACAGAATTCAGATTATTTTAACAGTCATTTTTTTTTATTTGGACAACCAAGTTAATTTGCCCCAAACCACTTAGCCGTTGGAATGTTTGCCGACGGAAACTCCAGATCATTAATGGGTACATCAATATAGCCCACAAAAAACACGGGAAAGTGGAAACGATTGTATAGGGATGGATTGAAAAAGGCGGACAAAATATTTCCCACCAAAGGTTCCCTAAAAATATGGCTTCTTATCGTTAGAGCACATTATGCCCACAATTATATAGGATTTATATGAATAACGCCAGGGGCGGAAACAAGGAGGGGGGCAAGGGGTTGTCAAAATTTGGGAAAAAAAAAAGAAAAACAGGGTTTTTAAGCCATGTTATTGAGTAAAATGAGGGGGTTTTGTACCTAGATAAGTTAATGTGCAACGTCGTCGTTTCGCCCCAACTATGATTTACCTGGCGCACAAGCCGCCCCCGCCCCGGCATGGATACACTTTGTTTTGTAGATCAGTATGGAACCAGATTGAGCAATTTGAGGTGATATTTTTGCATTCATGATCGGAGCAATTTTAATTTTCCAATGGTGAACCTGTTTTAAAATGTAACACATACACTGCCAGGAAGAGTACGACTCAACAGATCTTTACTACATATGCCCTAGCTCTGTGCCAACAATTCATTTATTAATCATCAACGGACACCGGTGCCCCAATTTTGCACTAACACATTGTATCAGTTTACATCAACATAAAATTCAATTTTTCGTCAGATATTGATCATTTTGTTATCCTATATTATCCTACATTACATTCATGGTGCATTCATATTATTCACACTGTATCCTAAATTTTAACTTACCAATAGTGGTACAGGGTGAGCACGTTGAGGTAGGAAGCAAGCTTCGTTTCATTTAAATTGTAGTCTTCAACGCTCAATTTCCATTATACCGTATATATTTTTATTCATACTCGAGCTTGTAATTGTGGTACGCCCTTTTCTATTTGTTTAAAATTGTACATGGTGTCTAAAAACCTCGTCGCTACATTGTTTCTTAATGGTTCGTTCTTTTCTTTTATTCTTCTCTCTCTATCGACAGATAACAAAAAAAAAAAAAACAAACATAAAACAACCCTCAACCAAAACCCCCCCCCCTCGCTATATATCTCTATCTCTTAGTTTGACCGATTCAAGCTTATCCTTCCTCTCCTTTTTTTTCTCTTCTTCATTACAAACACATGTTTGTATAAACAGTTTTCAAGTTTAAATTATCAAAAGGAAGCCTCTTTTGCTGTCGCATGCGATTCAAATTAGTGGCATGCACAAAAAAAAGCCCGGTTGTTGTCAAGAGATTTAGGAGTCCCCCATGAGAGAGAGTGTCCCCTACCATGGACATCATGTACGGAAACCGTAATCTTGTAGACGAGACTATGGGTAAGTGCTGAAAAAAATGATGCGTGCAGTTAACAATAGAGAACACAACGCCAGATAACCTGGGGGAATAATCACAGGGACTCGAGAATTCGTGACACAGGCCAGATGTAACTCATTCCAATAGTGAAATTTCAGTCCAAGAGAGATACAATTTAACCAGTTTGCTACAGAATCAATCGGATTTAAAGCTATCCTTGAGGCCAGCCCTACCGGGTGCTATTATTTACTCTGTTGGAGTAATTTTCACTCTTTTTGGAGTGAATTATCGAGATTCACTCTTTTGAAGAGTGCTTTTCCCGCTCATTTACATTTATAGAGTATGTATTTCCACATATACGTTTAAAATGTAATATTTTAGACACCCTGTAATTGCTAAATACAATATGAATACGATTTATTTTTGATTTTATCATTATTATTATTTTAACCCCAATCGTCCATTCACTATAGTAACAAAACCGCATTAGTGAATAATAAAATATATCATGTTAATCAAGTTAATGGACAATATAAATGTAAACCAGATAGGAGAAGCACACTGAAAGGATTTCAAGACCAAGCCATTGGCCTAGATGGGATAAATTGGTAGGCACAACACAGTGGTCTAGAGACATAACCAAATACCGAACCTCCTACTGATGCATAGACCCTAGAATGTCCTTCAGTAAAACAATAATTCATATGACATTAATAAATTAAGAAAGATAGGATACATGAAAGACATAATTCTAAGGACAGCTAGCAACACGAAAACAGCAAACATGACAAAAATAACAAACTTATGCAGGTTTAAAATAAATTATACAGCATATGGGCATAATCAAACAATTTTAAGCCAGAAATTGGGCATTAAAAGTCTTTTCTTTTTCCAATGCACAACACCTTTTACAGTTATATGTAAAACGGTTGTTTGAACAGCAGCACTTTAAAGGTGGATGCCCCAAATTTTCTACATCATTTATGTTCTACTCAGTTTGGAGACATATCAACAAAATACATATAGTGCAAACCGTTCGAGCTTAGTCGACCAAGGGGCGTCAAGCAAAAGTGCATACCAAAATTTCACCGCTGAACTGAATGGTGAGGCAAGGCTGCCAACGGGGGTCACCAGCCTCAAATCAAAAAATCAAAAATAAATAAAATAAGATGACAATTTTAAAAATCAAGCTTGTGTTTACTCTCAAACGGTTTGGTTAAAAATTTTAACCACAAGTCATACAGGTGAACAGCCCAACGTTGTTTTTTTTTTAACCCCTTTGTTGGTTTAATGTGATTATTTTAAGGAAAATTAAAAAACACCTAAAAAATTTTTTTGTAAATGTTTAAAACAAACAATCCATCTGTTTATCTTACCCAACAATGGGGGGAAAACAATTTTCCCAACTTTGGCCTTTTTCCCTGTTAATAGCATTTGGGTAAATTTTTAAGCCAACGTTCTGAGAGTGTTGTTACTTCTTTCGTGTAATTTCAGCACGAAAAATCGATGAAGTCTGTATAGGCTTTTTTTGGGCTTAACATGGTTATTTCAATACAGGCTTCATTGATTTCGTCCATCAAGGCCTTACACTAACGATAACCCTTATTTTTAGCCATATACAAAAAAACATTCCCTTATTAATTCCATAACAAAAAGAGAAGTAAGAACGGAACTTAACTAAAAAAAAAAAAAAAACTCTCGTCCAACCAAGGTTTGTTCTACTACGTTCACAATGACCCAGCCCACCCCCCAATTTTTCCTAATTAAAGAGGACAAACATCTCTTATTTGGTATCAGCGTTTAGCTACATATAACCTCTCTTCAAATAAAGTACAAACATATCATCTAAGATATCGCGCATAGGGACGTCATAACGGAGAGCTTATTTAAACGTTTATTTGTAAGCGAATCTACAAATTATCAAGGGATTTTCACCATTTTCGCCATTCATGCAAGCAAAATTGGTATTTATGTGCAACGATGGGTGCTAAGTAAGCATACATATGCTATTACTCTAAAATACAATATTTTCAATATGTTTTACAATAGCATCATACGTAATAAAAGGTAACCATTTTTTGCAGTTTACACAGTAAAGTATAGAAGGTGGCACCCCGCCCCTCCCACCTTCCGACTTTGATTGGACACCCTGACGCTCCTAAAGGTGGTACCAAACACACCGGCCTCCAAAGGATTATCTTACAGTTACCTACAGCCTTAGATCATTCGTTTGCGTTTTTTTTGGGGGGGGTGCGAAAAAAAAAAAAAACAGGGATTCATCCTTTAGGGTGTACCACCCCGGCATACCTTGGTCGGAGCGAGGGTTAATGTTAATCATTTTTGTGGGGTGGTGTGGTTTGTGTGTGTGTGTGGGTTGTGTGTGTGTGTGTGTGTGTGGTGTGTGCATGTGTAGCGTTTTGTACGGTGCCGTTTGAGTGTGTGTCATTGGGCATTACTTTCTATGCGAGTATTTTCTATGAGATTTCCTGCTACCGGGCTTACTGGCTGCGATACTGAATTCTTCATTTCTCTCCATGAGAAAAGCTAATACACATCCACTCTACTGCGGCGTGTGTTCAAATGATGATAACATCAGCCATCAGATGTTATTGGATGTAAATGTATCATTATATTTTGCATCTCCCGTCGTGTTGTCCTCGTGCATCATGGTTTCTTGCGGGATCATTCCTTTGACTATACATGTATGTGACAATGTGTTGCAGAAGGAAGCGCAGTTTCATGAACTTTCGAGTCTTGAGAAGCTTTAATTTTTCGCACACACCAAAAGAAGTTGGTAGATCTAATAGGGCGACCCAAGGCTGTGCTCTAATCGTGGTTGGCTGGTTCTGTAACTTGATGTTTAATTAATCTTTTTCGATGTTCCATATCTTTCTTTCTATGATCTATTATGTAAGTGTGGCCCTGCCTTCTTATGACAACTTTCATGGGTGTGAATTCACTCATCGTCTCATGTGTTTTATACTACGTGTGACCCGCATGTGAGTTTGGTGTAGTTGCATAAAATAAATTCACAAGATATCTTTGCCACTCAAAAAAATCACGACGCTCTTTATAAGCTATCATTACGTTTGGACAACCTCAATATTAAGGCAATACGGGCATTTCTACTATACTTGGATTAGTAGTTGCTACATATAACACAGGATTGACTCTCGAATTGCATAGAATATATAGTAAGAATCTATTAGAGGCGGCTGGTCTTATAGTTACAGATCACAACACCAAAGATAGTCGCGAAGAAAAGTAATGGTAAAATACGGTATCCAACACAAAAACTCAGAGACGGAGAGAAGAGAAGGTCGTTGGGGGGACAGCGATGACACGGCCGACGTATATTGCTAATGTGATCATGCTGCCCGAGCGAGTTTCGAATGTCGACATGTTCCTTCCGACGACTCTAGAAAACCAGTAGCATGCAAAGTTGCCAAACTTGGTACTGTACTTTCTTTCTGGATTAGTAAGGTCTATTTTCAGCTCAACTGCTGCTGCCCAGTTTTCTCGTAATCAGCGATGAGGCGTTTCCGAATTCCAGTAGAGTTTTGGTCGTCTAAATATTTCGTGAAATCCCGAACTGGAATTACATATTGGGATGTGACGCATGTCGTACTGATGAAATGCAGACTTGTTCAAAACATCACTGTCACAATACAGACTGTAGTCGACTGTGGATTCAACAAATAGTATAACCGACGTAAGCAAAGATGTAGCGAGAATATGAGATAGTCCACAAAAGACTCGATAACACGGTGAATTTTGCGAAAGTCTGCAGTTTGTCGTACTCGAGGCCTTTTGTCACAAGCAAATACCGAGCGTTAACTGATTACATTAAACAACGTGCCTCAAACCGAAACAGTGCATTCGCTGTAAGTCCTTGTAATCCAAAATATTCCCATGCTGCTTTCAGTAAATGGGCGCATAGTCCGGTGTTTGCGATAGAGCATTGTTTGAGCGAATTGACACACATCCAACGAGAAGGTCTGCCAGGGCGATATTGAGAATGAACCAAATTGGATATTTTGGCGCGAAGTTGTCGACTCTTCGGAACAACGACCCTTCAGACAAAATGTTACCCAGCAACCGTAAGGCTACAGATAAACATATGAATATCTCATAATTACTTCGGGCACCAGGGCAAAGTATCATCGCGCCACAGGAAAGCTGCACGGTTGTAGCACTTAGGGTAAAATGTTCGGTAGTCTCCATTTTGGCATCATGGTTTACCAACTTATATCGCTGCTTAATAATTATGGCGCTGTAAATGGGAAAAATGATTGTTTAGCGAGTTTCATTGACGATACAGGTCAGATGAGTTTCATTAACTTAAAACGCAGTGTAACTCATCCACTTGGAAAATGATAAAAGTAAGTAATACGCAGGTAGAATTGCGCGCTTTATAGCACAATCATGTACTTATTGGCTCGTGTTATTTTTGCATATCTGAAGACAATGTTTTCCTGCGTCGCGATGACGGCTTATACATTCCAATTTGGGATTGAAAATAAGCGACACGCTCGCCTACAGGATATGAAGTTTCATTCTATACTACAATACCCATAGATATAAAATTTGCAACCTAGACGACCGGCATTGATCAATTATGTATTTAACCCGTATAAAATAACTCTTGAACTACTAGCTACTCACTCTTAATTACAGCGCTATTAGAAATAATGAAACAGTATTTTTATATCGTTTTCCGTGCGTGGTCATCCCTCTTTGGTGGTGAAATATCGGCGAAGGAATCTTTTCACACAAGAAAAAATCATTTCTCTGTGTTTTATTTTGCTTAACAACTTGTGCTCATTTTCGAACGCTTGTTATTGTTTTTTTTTTTTGTTGGTTTCTTTTTTGGGTTACGAGTATTTGATTAGTATTATCCCCATTATAATAAGTGATGTGTCTTACTACAGAAATTTGACTGCAATGGTCTGTATATAATTCTTGTTTGGGGAAATTCGATGTGTATATATGTATATAAATTCTATGGCCAGCTAGCAATGTGTCTTTAAGCTTTTCTGCTTTGAAATAACTCTAATACGGTGGAAAAGCTCAGCTTTAGAATTGAAATGACGAAAATAAAATCCACAATTTAAGCCAGACACATTTAAAAGTAAGATTTTGTTATGAAAATCATATTTGTCTCTTGAAATCAATTCTAGATTGTACATAAAAAATGCCTTTACCTTGAACAATTTGCACAGAAAAAACATGTCTACGTGATGAATTACTACTTCGGGGCGATCTAATGATTTCTAATTCCTATTGTATTGCACTCGATGCATTCAATCACTCAATAGACTTTGCAATAAGAGCACTCTTGTAATCAATTCTGAAAGATATTTTGACGCATGATAAATATTTCCAAAATTGTACGTCATTATTTGACAATTTAATTCCATTGATTAACCATTAGTGCTTTACACCCTAATTTACAATTAATAAGTGACGCACATTATGTGGACTGGTGTATTTAAAAGTGAATAGATCTTTACATATATATTATTTTGAGTCGATGCTTTTTGTTAAGTAGATCAAATAAAATTCCAAAGGCAAAAGTGCGCAGCGTTGAGAATGTTACACATGAAGGTGTGTTATGTAATAATAACGGCAAAATCCTTCTATAATGCATAACATAAAAAATTTGTAAAACTGACATTCAAACATGTATGATCACATAATAGGAGACGCGATGGTTGCGCTTGGGTCTAATGATATGCAAATAGAAAAAGTGATGCTTCATAAAAATGGAAAACGTGTTGGTGGCGGGTGGTGGTGGTGAGTGGGTGGGTGGGTGGGTGGTGTTGTGTGGTTGGTGGCTGGTGCTGGTGTTGGGGATGGTGGTGGTGGCGGCGGCGGTGGTGGTGGTGGTGGCGGTTGTGCTGTGATGGTGATGGTGGTGCTGCCGTGGCTGGTGGTGCTGGTGGTTGGAGACGCGGTGGGGTGTTGATATTGGATTCGCAGTACACATTAGGGCCACCAAAAATCAAAATCAATGGTGGCCATTTTTTCCTAAGCATTTTGGTGTATGTTTAATGATATCGTCATACCAAACCTCAAATACCATAACAATAAATGGACATCACGTGTGATATAATTTGTGTGATAGCAATAAATTTCAATTGAGTTGTTGTAACATTTTTCAAACCAAGTATGCCGGCCAACGTGGTATGCGCTCCAATGATAAAACCGTCAACTGTCATTAATTGCACTTTGAAAAATCACGGAGCGGCCCCTGCGCTTGTTTTGAGGAATTGCCACTAATAGAAAATTGTATAGCACAACCATTTAGAGGGTGCGTTCATTGACATACACCGAATACGCAAAATACTTCTGCCTAGAACAGTTTTGTAACATTTCTAAAGTATAGGCACTGCCGGGTTTTGCAGTAAACTACATTTGTCGTTATGGGGTATACTGGTGAATAGTATAAATAGTTATGTGTTTATCAACAATAATTTCGAAGCGTTGTTGGTTATATCTTAAAGTACTTCTATTTGTCGTGCCGAGTGTTTGGGGCGAAACTTATATTTTATGAACTGCTATTATCTTCTTCTAGTATTCAAACGGAGTCGAGAACATTTTATTTAAAGGAAGTTACTTAAGTTCGTTTAGTTATTTTTATTACAAAGGTGTTCTTGTAAGTTGCATCTTTATGGGTAAATTACTTGTTAACTCATAGCTAACATTTTCACAAGCAGTGATGAGTTATAGAATCGTAATTTATTTTAACAAACGACGTCTTTTATTAAGTTCAAAGTCAAACAACAACCGAATTCTAAAACCACCATCATTATTGTACATATTAGTATATCTAAATTAAAATCCCTCTATGATAGTTTATTATGTCATATTTTGTTTTTAATTTCCACTTTCCTTTTTAGTAGTTTCATTCGAACGCGCTTCGAAGAATGAAATTCTAATAAATACTTACTGCGCCTTGAATATTCAACAAACCTTGCAACTTTAACCTATACAATCAAATCTTATTTATTACTAAAAAATAAAAATATTGTGTTTTTGTTTGGGGGTTTGGGTCTTTTTTTATTTTTAATAATTGAACAGTTTAACTCTATCTTGTCAAGCAAAATTGTTTGCCTGAAACTTTCATGAAATAAGAAAGGCCGTGTTATGTTCAGTGCGGAACAATGTGTCACACGTCAGATGTGGAATATTGAGGTGACCAAACATTACTTACATAGACATAACAATCTAGTTGATTCGTTTCAATTCCACAACAGATTTGATTCTGAGGATATTTTAAAGATAATCTTTACCCTATCTTTATTGAAACGTATTTATTTTGTCACCGTTTGTCAACCCTTTCGTTTACGCAGGATTCGTAAGCAAGTATGAGTTGCATGTAATATAGATTTCTTCCACCAAAATTTTATTGACAAGTCATAATAAACAAATAATACACAATTACATGCACTAATGAAAAGGTCGTTTCTAATGGTGGTATAACATATACCAACTCATATGACAATCATAAAGGAATTGTACTTTTGACCTTTCAATTTAAACTAATAACTAAGGAAGGTAATTAACCTTGAATGCTTATTTTCATCTCTTTAATTTTATGATGAAACAATATCTGATCTTATTGAGAATTTTTTTCAGTTGACACAAAATTAAATAAACAAAACACATGGCTAATTGTACTGAGTCCAAGTGATTTTACCACTTGGACCTACCATTTAACCTCATAACCCTGAATATTAATACTTTTTTTTTTAAATTTGTCTACAAGGATTCTGTTGTGGTGATATGTTTGACTTTTTTGTTAGTTGCAATATTATATTGTATCAAACAATCGTAATTTTTAACATTTTTTAAAATCAAATTGATTTGGAATGTCCAAAGCAATTACATAAATTACTAATCAGATATTACAAATCCCATCTAAACTTCAACGGTGGGACGAAGAAACATCTTCCCTCGACTTTCAACAATGAGGTATCGGGTTCCATTCAATCCCGGTGCATGTGGAAGTAATTAGAGTCCGGCGCATAGTCCGGCTACAACGGTAAAGAATAGAGCACTCAATTCAGTTGACTCTTCACGCAACATTAGTTTGACGCTTTATTCCGTTATCGTCTATGGAGCCCGGACCGTGGCTCCCGCCGGACTATATCTGCTTTCACACCGGTACACTCTTAGAAATAAAGGTTCAACATATAACCTTTTTTGTCCTGTGTTTTTCACCCTAAGCACTGCTAAGGTTCTATAAAGAACCTTAAAAAGTTCTATGAAGAACCTTCCAAATTTAAATAGGCCTAGGAAATTCATTTTGTATATTTTCACATATATTTTGAAAGGTTTAGCAACATGAAAGGCGGTGATAACCCTTTGGTTAATTCCAAAATAATTTCATGCCTCCCAACAATCTTTTTTTTTTTTTTCCTGTTATACCAAGAACCTGCGGCTGTCCTCAGAAGGGTGCTTTATTAACATGCATTTAAGGGTTCCTAGAGTTTAAGGGTCTACAAGTAACCATTTTTCTTGGCTATAGAACCTTTTTTGGTTGTATTAAGAACCCCGTGAAGATTCGTTAGGGTTCTTTACAGAACCAAAACAAGGTTCTGTAGCCATGAAAATGGTTCTTTGTATAACCTTAAGCTCTAAGAACGTAAAACAAAGCACCATTCAGAGGTTCTTGGTAGAAAAGAAATGATTTTTATTTGGCCACAAAAATATTTGAGACCCAAGAAGGTCATCACTGCCTTTCACATTGCTTAACTTTTCAAAATATATGTAAAAACATGCAAAAAGAATATTCCTAGGCCTATTTAAATTTTGAAGGTTCTTCATAGAACTTTTTAAGGTTCTTTATAGAACCTTAGCAGTGCTTAGGGTGAAAAAATATAGGACGAAAAAGGGTTCTATGTTGAACCTTTATTTCTAAGAGTGTAGGGTCTTGTTCTCGGCGGCTCGTTCTTCCAGGTTCTCTCGGGGTACGCCGGTTCCACTTGTTTCTAAAATCGGGGCTTCTTCGCATAAATCTATTCTGATGTTATGGTTTCTCTGATGTGCTGAGCACCTCACAGCCCCCTTGAGCACGTTTATGTGGTTTACGTGGATATATCGCGCGTTAAAAATACTCAAGTTGTTGTTATTGTTGTTGATTTTGTTGTTGTTGTTGCTGTTGTTGTTGTTATTATTATTATTATTATTATTATATCGCTAAATCTAAGATAGGGCGAAAGTTTCTTTTGTTATTCACTACTACGCTAGGTACGTATTTATATAACCAGAACATTCAGTATTTTCAGGCCTTCGTCTCATAAACCACTGACTTATGTGTTATAACCTATGCATAAGTTACCAGCGGGGAAAGGGTTAAACATTTGTGAACATGGCATTGGTGTCGCATAAAAACATTCCATATTCGAGCCAGGGAATTATAGCTATGCTTAAAATAATTGAAAAGGCAAACTAGAGCGTTTCGCTATAACGTGCGAAAAACATCAAGTTATCGTGTTTCAGAAGGCTTGTTTTTATAGACAGAAAATAGGGTCAAAACCATTAAATCGGCGCAAGTTGGAAATGACAAATTGAAAAAAATAAAATTCAACAAAACAACTTTATATTATTCATAAATGAAAGACAGTACCTCAAAGTTTCTTTTTGAAAAATATTAACATGTAATCTTGCGAACTTTTACTTTCACAACACCTTCAACTTTAGTCTTGTATTTTCATTAAGTAACTTACGTTATCATGTGATTTAACAATAAAATGAAGATTTCAATCACAAAGGTACACTGTAATACCTCAAGTGTGTTTTATTAATTACGGACTTTATGTAAGTTTTTTTGATTTCTAGGTAGTAAATACTATTCCATGTGATCTGAAAATTATTTTGGGCACTTTAACTCCTAAGTTGAATCAGTTAGATCAAATTACCAATTAGAGCCAATCACATTGGCTATTCATTACATTGAATGATCAATATACTATGAATGTACATGAAGGACAATTTATGTAACGTATGTTATCATAACGTAAGTTACACAATCAATGCTACTGCTCTACATGGTGAATATCGAGGAAATTAAATCATATTAATCATACAATGATCATTCAAATGAAATTGTGAGATTCTCCTTCAATGGTTAAGGTATCATCTACGAAATGACTAATTTTCTGACGGTCTTTGAATTCGAAAATAAAAATAATCCGTTAAAATTATTATTTTTTTCTCAATGGCAATTACAAATGTAATGAATGATATTCCTAATTAAAATACCTACCAAAATCATCAATTGTGTCGTAATTATATCTGTCATGATATGCCAGATTATTTTGCATTTCAATATGGGATTTGTGTTGTAAGAATGTTTGGACAAAGGGTAACGTAAGTTTCATTGATTTTATCAAACTAACGCTTATAGGTCCAGAAAATCACATTTTACTTACAAAAAACGCTATACAGAAATACATACAACGAAGCCGTCTTTCTTGAATCAATTGGGCAGGTATTTGCTTTGACATAATTGCATATTTTCCCGAAAATGTCAACTTTTCTTGATTATACATGTATATTAATTACTTTGCAGGATCGTAACCGACAATCTTTTCAAATGGAAACGAATAGACTAATAAAACATCTGTTTGCTGAATCGTCTCCATTTATCAAGACGCATAAAGTGCGAACGTTTTCATATCATTAACAGCTACTAACAAAGTTTGCTTTGAACCATTGGAACAATTGAAATACCAGTAACGTATGTTTCATGTAAGATCAACACCACTTATTTCAATACCCTTGCAAGGTAAAGCATTATGTTTGTTTGCCGTAAAAAAAGCAGGGTCGGTCGGTTGGTCGGTCTTTGTTTTGTTGTTGTAGAGTTAGATAAAATACATGTTAAATACTAAAAATTCAGCGCTTTTTTTTCAAAATATAATGGAATTGGTGAAATTTGGTGGAAAAAGTGGGTCGGCGGATTTTTCTTTTATCTATTTTTTTTTAAAAATAACAAAAAAATCAAAAGTCAAAAGGTTTTTAAGGTCGGTTTGGTTACGACAAACAAACATCTTTTTATACCTAATCTATCTGTCAAGATCGTATTGTTTACACAAACCTTGATAACAACACTATTTCAACACTTCCGACGCAAGATTAATTGAGATTAATGCAATTCTCGTACATATTGCTCATTTTGTCTTTATCATGCCAGCCTGGTCTTTTCTTATGCTAAAGAGCCTCTTTGATAGATGTTTCGAATGCTCTATCTTGCATAGGATCTCCTTGTATGTGACCCACAAATCATCTTTGCTTTTCGGCCATTTAAACGAATAGATAATAAGACAGCATGAGTTACAGTTGTTAGTAAAATGTCATTATAATATTGCAACTTACGTTAACTTTTTAACTCTATGTAACAAGTAATTCCGAAAGTAATAGAATAACAACACACTCCTCATTACGTAAAGTATACGTTTATATATTCAAAATAATAAACATGTATAAACACTTTCATAGTAACAAGAGTATAATCACATGAATTCGCTAGTTTATTTGTGAAACCTACGTTACCACATGTTTAAAATGCATGCTATAGGTACATTTTACTATATATGAATTTGACACTTGTCGAAAACAATTGTTATAATTATCCCTTGAACTTAGGGTTAAGTCGAATTCATATCCTTTTATAGTATTTTGCTCTAACAGAGAACATGAAATGTATGTGATGGTAAAGCAATCGCCAGTAAATCAACATGTATCCAAAGGTGGCTAACCCTTAAATAACTTAACAGCTTTGTCATGGAACTTAATTGGCTATATGATAGAAAACGGCTTATTTTATCTGACGTAGTTTCAGGTTATACACACGCTACACTTGCCATAAAGTGTCTATCAATGTTGCGTACATTATGATAATCAAGAGTTCAGTCTTTTTCAATATTATTTTGTCATATTTAAGTGAAACAATAATCGGAAAACGTGTTCAGTATTCAGTATTTTCGTACTTTCCTCAACATATGACGTCATGGTGACGTCATAATGGGGATGTTGGTACTTATTTTGGTACCAATGGAAAGAAGAAACTCTAAGCTATCCTTTGGTACCAAATTTACAGGAATCGGATGTGGTAACCACCCCCCCCCCCCTTCGGGAATTTTGTTACAAAAAATGGCTCAGGTAGACGAGGGTTAATCAACAAATGTATTTGTTACATGAATACTATAGACTCGTACTCATTGATATTAGAACCACAAAGGTCACAGACCGGTCAAACGGGGTGCATGCCGTGGAAATCAACTCCGGCGTGTGTTTTTTTGTGTTAAATGCCATTTCCGTCGTCTGCAGAATAAATATCGCCTTATGTACCCATAATGGTATTGATTTGGCCTTAGTCATCATTTCAGCCGAGGGTAAATGTAAGCAATAATAGCAAATATTTTTGAAGAGCGCCCCCCCCAATTTTCCAAATATTTTGAGATTTTTACACGGTTGCATTGGTAACTGGCTGGTAAACTATACCTGTGAATGGTTAAGCTCGAAAATGTCTATGTGTCGCAAACGAAGGAATTTTGTAATTAGAATAATTAATATCGGAGATCTCCGCTAATAATCCAACGGCTGCTGGAAAAGGCCTTCCAATATGAAATAGCCGATAAATAGCGCTATGTATGTCTTTACACTCATCCATTAGTTGTTTTATTGGTTCAGGCAAGTCAAGTTAGAAGTCATTTTCTTGAGGTGCCACTATTTCACCATGGAAGAACATAAACTTCCAGCTCTGCCGTTAAGTACAACCTGGGATCCAAATTCTATTTACAAAATCGCTTGTTTTATGACAAAGACGCATTTTTTAGCATTCTCGTTCGCAGGTGTAGTTTCCTAGACAATTACCAACATAACAGAGCAAAAATAGCAAATTTAGAAAATTGGGGGCACTCTTCAAATATGTGCTGTTATTACTTTAAGTAAAGAAACGCTTTGAAGGTAATTATGCAACATAATTTTGTGAAGTTCTTCTACCGGTGTGCAAGGTACGGTAGGTTGTGATTTAGAATTGTTGTTATTTATGCGGTGATAAGAACAAAAATTAATGAAATGGCCACGCTATAGTAGAAATAATTCACAAGTAGTATTGTGATGCCATCTATGTGGCGCCATATTAACAATATCAACTTTCTCTATTTGAATTTCCTGGGTTCTGATTTTCCTTCTGCACAATGTATAATCATCGATCATGGTACAGCCTTCAATCAAGTAGGTCCATCCCCATCTGATATTTATTTATTATACAGGACATAGTTGATTTCTCTTTTATTTCATTTTCTACAAATACGGTGTCTATGGCTACAAAGATATTTCATTGTATATACATCTGCTTCTATATGCTTATAATCTGGAACCCATTTTTATTTATTTATTTATTTATTTAAGACAACTGATGAAAACGCTATTTTTACCAAGTGGAACAAAATACACACTAATGAATACTGTGTCGAACCGCTTTTAGTGCGGTTGTATCGACGGAATGACGATTTCGGCACATTTGACGGGATTCCATTTTGCGTTCAAATGGATTCTGATGATACGACAACTTGCTGCAAAGATTGTTCATGTGCGAATCGATTTTCTTTTGCAAGATCCCATGATACGAACATTTTCGACAGTTTCTTCACTTTGTAGTATACGATATATTTCGATGGGACACTTCATTTTGCGGAAACTTCAGCCACAAACGACCACTGCAGAATGACAAAATATCAAGCCAACCTTACATGTCGTCACGTATCTTCCAAACAGGCCAATCGACCAAAAGTCACATTTCGAGATATCGGCGATTGAAGTTTTAGAGGAATTAGGATAGCGGGCAAGATCTCATAGCGTTTACTAAGGCGACGCACCCCTTACAGTACATTAATTTTTCTAAAACAACTTTCTAAAATTATTCAAAATCAGTTCTACGCGTGTTCTCACTTATAGTATTGCCACATTTTCGTGAAAATGAATTAACTGTAATCTCCTTTTTTTCCCTTGAATATCCAAGCGATGTACACCACGTTCAATGGACTCCAGAAAATAATGGTTTGCTATTGATAAGAAATCCGCCCGTTCATGAAAGGATGAATCTACACGGCCTTCAGCTTCTCTGGGGACTGCAAAACCAAGTGTTATTGTGCCCCATGGACGTTAAAAGTTTTGAATGTTTTCACCGCACGGTTTAGATTGACTACAACTCATTCACGCAATAAAATAAAAAACTAAAACTTCGGCTGGGAGTTTAATAACTTTGATCGTATATTCTCATTTATTCAAGAAAGAACACGAAGATGGTAAAAAATCATGAAAGAAAGTTTGATTGGAAAAGCTATGACCTAACATCTGGTGCAGAAACACCAAAACACCCATCACTTAATCATATTAATATTGGACCTATTTTCTATTCAATTAAAAAGTTTGTTCGGCACCGTTCCATGCATTCAATATAGTGAATGATTTTCGATTTATGCTATGAATCAATAAATTGCATAGAAATGGGGTTACGCGGCAAGTTACGGGTTGGGTTCATTTGCACCAAGATGTTAGGTCACAGTTTTGCCAAACAATTGGGTTTTCTATTAGCTTTTTCACCTTTTTTCCCTTTCGATTAAAGGATGAAATATAGGGTTCAAAGGAAAAATTGAACACACAGTAGAACCGCTAACTGTATTATCGTGAAAAGGAGGACGGGTAATTTGTGTTACACATCATGAAAATAGGCATTAATTGACAATTCGGGGTGATGGTATAGCACTGCAATTCTTTTCAGTTGGCAGGGTAATAACATGGACTTGGCAGTTCCAGAGAAAAAGAATCTGAAGTGTTTTGGTCTTCTACATACGAGCGGATTTTACTTATCAAAGCCCCCATTATTTGCTGGAGTTCAAATGAATTCATGGTATTACACCCGTGGTCACTGATTTTATTTAGTGTATAAATTGAGATGACATTAAATTCATATTCTCGAGAAATGTGCACATATAGAAGTGCGAAAACACACGTAGAACTGATTTCTGTAATTTACGAAAGTTATTTCAGAAGAATTATATACTTCCAGGGGTGCGCCACCTGGTCCTTATCCGAGCATCTTTTTCCTTGGCATCATTGCCTATGAACTGCATATCTAAAATTTGAAACATTTACGGAAAAATGATTTTATGTGTTACATAGTTGACATTGAAACGTTCTTCATTTTGAGCACGCTTTCAATTCAAGTATCCTTTGTTTTCCTTGTAAACTTTAATTTAAAGGTGATTGGTATGTTTGCAAAACATAAAAAAAGTCCTCTGTTTCTATGTCAAAGGACACGAATGCGCATCGCCTGTTTGGAGTTACTCACAAAGAGTCGATCGATCGCTCAGACGGTGGTCATTTAACACGTTAAACATACTTTTGCCTGCCGGGGCCCCGAAGATGAATAGGGGACATGGCGAAAACCACTTGATTGTCCAAAAATCAAAATAACAAGCGACTTTAAAGCCAAATACAAAACATTAAACACTTATATTAGTTCTTATATTTAAAACAAATGCGACACTTTTCAGCTCACCTCCATTGCGACAAAACTTAGTACATTCAAAACAAACTGATATATACATTAATATGCAAGGTAAAAAAACAATTCTAACAAATCCTTCCCACCGTATTTTTTTTTTCGTTTTTAGCTGGCTTGCCTACCTGATGAGGCGGAATTCACCATGCCCACACCTGCCGGTCATGGACACGTACAATATTATCATCTGGTATGGTCAATCAGATCACTGCACGCGGTCATGTCTCATGCCCGGTCTTCTGAGCATCGGGTCATTGTCTAGCCGATGGACAGTCTCATGGGGCAGTGGGTCTTTTCAAAAGTAAAAACAAGACAACATGGGTGCTTTTCCCACCAAAAAAAGGGCATACAAAATGGAAAAACGGTGCTTGAACAATGAAACGCCGTGTTTTTGCGAATCTAGTATTGTACATGGACACAAAGCAACTTGCAAGAGATCACGGAATGTAATATGCAAATCAAGTCACGTACGGGCATGTTTGAGGATTTCCACATAGTTCCCCCTGGATGGGGGGGGGGGGTCCGGGAAGGTGGGGTGGTAGAAAAAAAACAAGGATATGATACCCCCAATACAAAGATAAATAAAATAACCCGAATAAAATAAACAGAAAAATAGTAAAACATGAAATGAATCCAAACAACAATAAACAAAAATTACAACAATATAAAAATGAATGTACAAATATAAAACAAAAAGTAAATACAAATAACAAAATGCCAAATTCACAAATGGAAAAATGACATAAAAATTTATAGAAAAAATGTAAATACACAAAGTGGCATACTTCTCTTAAAATGAAAGAGTGGAAAAATCACTCTGAATTTCGAGTTATCTTTAATTTAACTCACAAAAAAAAAATCAACTTAAAATCGAGTGGCTTTTAGCTCTAAAGAGGCAGAAAATGCAACCCGACACCTTCACTCGCGGTTAACAGAGCTCACTCTCTTTACCGGTGGCTCAAATGCCAATCTTCTTCGGAGCTGAAGCCCACTCTGAACTCTAATCGACCGGATTTTAGCTCTAAAAGAGTGAGAAAGTACTCTTTTTTGGATGAAACTAATAGCCAATCAAAACCGCCGGCCGCAAAATCGCGTGATTATTTTCGAACAACATGGCGGAGGAGTTAAGTGAGACCGTCAGCCAACGGTTGAACGAAGTTGAAATAGTGAAGAAATCTAGATTTATCTTTCACGGGTTGGAGTATGTGTATGTGTCGGTCAAGTTCATAGCATTTACAGACAAGGTGTGGAGAAGCATTAAATGTAATTTACTGTATTATCACTCGTACATACGGCAGTCTGCGCCAGGTCCAGGCCAGGCTGGCTTACACATGTACGAAACGCACAAACATGCATTCACGAGCATGCATACCGTGATCATACCACGTTCATGCATGCCACAATGCATTGCATGTCTCACTGAATTTCATGCCAATATGCGCCACAATATCAGTCAGTCACCGATGCTATGAATTATGACCGACAAACAATTAATCACCCAAACAAACAAATCCTAAAGAATCACAAACTCTATAAGAGTGACTAGTTCACTCAAAAAGGAGTTATTAGTTCACTCTTTTCTTAGGAGTTATTATGTTCAATCTTTATTTGGAGTGGATCTCACTCTAAAAGATGCATCACTCAGCTGGCTCCTTTTTTGGAGGAGATTACCCCCACCCCCCCCCCCAAAAACTCTTGTAGGTGGTTTTTCACTCTTTCGTTTTAGAGCGTAAAAAATGACCAAATATACAATACAAAAATGAAATAAAACATGTAATGGATAATAATTTGCATGATTAACAAAATAAATTAATAAATAGCAAAAGATAATAAAAATAATAGCAAAAATGGACAAATGACAATAAATTCATAAAATGAAATCAAACAATAGGACAAAACAATACACAAAATAAACAAAATGAATGTAACAAAAAGGATGAAAACCAAAAAAATAAATACAAATAAAACCAAAATTAAAAATGTTAATGCTTTTAAACACAAAATGGAAAAATGAAGAAATAAAATTATATAACAAATGTAAATGCACAAAAGGGTAAATGAAACAAAATCAAAAATGAAAAAATTGTAAATGGATAATAATTGAATGATAAACAAAATTAAATTAATAAATAGGCCAAAGATAAAAAAAAGCAAATAGTGAACAAATAAATTCATTAAAAAAAAAACAAATTAACAAAATGGATAAATGAAAATAAATGTATACAATATTGTGAAAAAGAAAAGTAGCCTAATCGGAACTTTCATCGTTCTTACCATTGGGACTGAGCTGAGTGAAAATCTCAAAATCTGCATGTCTGACCCGCGATCTTCATTAAACCATGTAAACACTATAACAGTGGGAAAATAGGGAATGTTTTGGATGTTATAAACAAATTATGCGTAATACACCAATTGGCTGTTTTTGTTAAACAAGGCCGGGAAACTTGAAAGCCACGACAGCAGTGGTTCTGGGCAGTTTTTTGGATACCGGTATTCAACGGGCTATGATGGATGCGTGGGGACAAGGCTCATATCATGTCAGGACTAGACCCATGCATGATGACTGTGAGATCGATTACGTAGTAGTCTTTAGGGATAACAAACGAAAAGTGGAGCGGGAACCATGAAAATAGCTTACCGTACAAATTCATGATCTTTGAATATTCTCCGACAAGCTGAGTTACCTTTGTACCAGTTCTTAAAACAAATAATTCCAGTCGGAATCCCTATAACTGTCATGCCAGAGAAAGACCGGCACGCGTGGTAAATGTGATGGTGGTGATCATAACTGTCATATGAGCAACACCCCAATTCTGCATTTATTTCAAGCACTCCAGATCCGTAAGATTACCCAGGGTTGTTAAACTTATCGCCAGTGTATTTTAATTTATACTCAACAGCCAAAAAGTGTACAAAATTCCAGCACTGAAAAACAGCGAACATGGCGAAACATATCCTTTCCACACTTTCAGTTTTGACACTCGAAAATGCCCTGAACATGGATTACAAAAAAACTTCTCAATTGTACTTTTTTATTGGTCAAAACTTTGTTACTGGGATGATGACGTTTTATTTACTGGGATTCCCGGAGTGACTTTATATTATATTCGAGGGGAGACGGATATCAAAATAAAAACTTGAATGGATTTAATTGATGAATTTAATTTGGTAGATAGAGAACCTACGGTTATTAATGACAATACTAACTTTCCACCATCTTTTTCGGTCCGTCATTGTGTGAAATCTTTGGTGTTGGTTTTGGGGCCTCGGTATTTTTCCGAGCGGACGCCCCCTCGGAAAATACCTCGGGCCCAAAACAAACACAAAGATTCCCACAATGACCTCAAAAAAAGATAGTGCGCAGTTATTATTGTCTAATTAGGGTATGGGACATGCCCTTCGCGCTGTCGATTTCGCCAATTCCCTATCACGAAGAGGGAGCAAAACCAAGCCGTAAAATTATAATAACTTATTTAAAAATCATTATAACTCAGCTGTTGCCCCAAATAAAACTTGCACATTTCTTGAAACATGAATAACATGTCACTTCAATTTATTTCCCCCAATATCAGGGCCCATAGATACCGCTAGACGATAGAGCTAACGATATTCAATTACCAGCCAGGTGGCGGTGTAGAAAACAATTCAGATTCTTTTCATCTGGGAGTGCAGAACAATTGTTATATTGTCTCGTGGTTGAAAGGGGCTCAGGTGTTACCACCTCTCCGATTTAGCTTAGACGAAGTCTTTTTAATGACGTACTCGCAAAAAATACTTATCCTCATTCGCAAATTAAAAAATACTTGAGCTTCTATAGTGCGCGTTCAATTAACTAACTTTGTCCATTTTTTACCATTTATTCGAAAAGGAAGAAAGACAACAAAAACATCATGCCAGAAATGTTGGGGAGCTTTGACCTAACAACTTTGTGCAGAATTAAAATCCGTAAACTTATTGCTTTAACTTCATTTGTATTCAATTACCGCGCTTTCAGAAGAAAACTTAGGGTCAACGACCTATATACATAATGTAAAAACTGGTTAGCTATTGTGAAAGAGGGGGGGACGGGTATTTTGTCTACCTCAACCACGAATGGTGGAAGTGATAAACACCTGGCTATAACAATGGCTCAGCATACCGGGCACATTGTAATTAGTTGATGGTTTCTGAAAGTCTACCATCTATATCCATTGGTCACTGTTATGAAAGAGAAATGATAGTGACTTTATTCATTTTTTAAGAAAAATGTGCAAGGTTTATTGGGGCAACAGACGGTATGTCATGTTCAATAATTTATCAATATATTTTACCCCGGGTTTTGTCTTCTCCCTTGAAGTGGACTCGGAATTGTTATGCAGCTTTGGTATTTTGGTCTACGCCCCACAGTCCCTTATATGCTTTGTATGATTTTGTAGCCGTCATCATCTCTTACAGGGCCAAAATATGCCAATGAAGAGAGAAAAGAGGGACTGATGAGGTCTTTTTATATTTTTTGTAATTTTAAAATTGGATTTCATCACATTAATACTTTTTTTTTCATGTAAAAATATATACACATGTATAAATATATTAATTTGAAGGGAAACTGCAAAAGCCGTATTTTACGAGGCTTTAGCAGAATGATGCATGAACTTTCTTGTAAATGTATAGTATTTTTCCGGTTAAACCGTAGTACTTATAGTATAATTGAAAAATTCATAATAATGTACGATAATGTTGATACTCGACAAAATCGAAATAAACAATCAAGATGTAGTGGTTTTATACGCTGGTAAATTGGACATAAAATTTACAGTAATTTTGCTTATTTCCCAAATTGCAGGCAGTCGGCCTAAATGTGTAAGTACACTAAGGACTCCCAAATGTATGTTAAACGTTTGAAACCCTGGGTTTTGTGAATTAGTGGACATAATAACTCCATAAAGTGGAAGAAGTGTGGATTATCTGGTTATTGCTTGAAGGTGTATATTTTGACTTTTTGCAGGTAAAAGGAATCAAAGATCACTATTTTATCAAGAAGAAAGCTTTTATCTTACTATCACGTTTTCCATTTTATTGTATTATTTTACGAGGCCTTTCGTACCGGGAAATCATTTTAATTCTCCAATCAACGAAACTGTAGGAAGAGTAATATTGGCAACTAGTGTCAAATGATTTCTAAAAATCGGTAAAAAACAAACGATTTTGGAGTGTCTATTGGTACAATTTGCAATGAAATGACATTCCAATGGATATATTGTATTCTGTCATCAACAGACCATTGCGTGACATGGTTCACTTGGTCACAGCACTCGTACAGTATAGTTGAAAACTTTCTATGAGTAAAAAACAAAACCATTTGAGGTTAAAACACTTTGCCCGGGAACTTGGGCTAGAAGTAGCACAAAAGTCCACTTTTTAAAAACAGATGAATATCGCAGACACTTGATTTTGTAGAAAAAAATAAAATAATTTTGGCCTAAAAATAAGTCATTTCAAAAGTGCGACTAGATTGTATTTCAGACAATCTAGCAAATCCGCGATATCAGGAAACCACTATCCGGCCCTGGCCGACGAAGTGAGAAATAGGTCCAGAGGGCAGCAGACTGAGTAAGCTAAATCGAACCGGGGGGTGGGACGTATTTCGATTAGAAACGGGCGTGAGGGACGGAACGGGCAAACACCAACACATCTATCATGAGCTTTTAGCGCATGCGTTGTACACAAGTGCCACATCCCGATGAACGGTTTTGATATCGTGCACACAGCCCCGTGAAGGCTCCGTGGCATACAGTCCTGTTTAAAATGCACAAAAGGTTATTAAATTACTTAAATTTTGAAAAAAAAGGTTAAACACAAATTACTGCCAATTCCCACAAAGTGTCAGGGCAGGCGAGGTAGGCGCAGTATAGAATACATAATTAAACCAAGCAGAGATGCATGGACATGTCAGACATGGCCGTGTACGACGCATCAGGCATGGCTAAGGCAGACTGTCACTGACTGGGGTACACGCACACACACCGCCCTGCCATGCAATGCAACTCAATGACAATGGATTGTGTATTTGTGGCGAAATGGAAATTTCGTCACCATAGTGGAAATTCATAATACTAAAATTACATTGCCCGGGTGTTCTCTACAACGCAAATGGAGATCGTAGCGAGATGATAATGAGTGAGCAACCTCGGGCTAGCATAGTACAACGGAGTCATACTGAAATGTCGGGCATGTCAGACGTGTCATTATCAATCAGTGCATTTCACATTCGAATCCACCCTCATTCAGGCCAAACCATCAATGTCAACAAAAACGACGTTAAAGGCTCCCTGTATAGGCTAGGGCCTCAGTCAATGCTTACAAACACACACACTCAATCCCCTCGGTCAGCTATATTACTATAATTTCCAGTATCGAGAATTCTTGCAAGTTGTTCTTGTCTTGATTTTAAACATTGCGGGCAACGGGTGAACCTTTGATTGAATCGAATTCTCAGTCTACATTCCATGCCCAAGTACCACTGTCAACTGTGCATGAACTTTGATCCACAAAATAACCGTGTCGTCAAATGGGGAAATTACAGTTCTCTGATACAGTGAAAATAACAACGATACTTATTGCTCGTACTTTGTTTAAATGTGGCGTGTGTTGTAAAACCAGAAGTAGAAGGAGAGTAGGCAACGGCGGAAATTTAAATTGCTTTGTCAGTTAGAGGGATTTTTGGAAAACGCGCGAAATTCAAAAATATCAGGGTTTTTTTACTAAAAATCTGTGGTGCTTCACCTGGTGAGCGCCAGAGAAATCCTCCTATAAATTGACTTCTTCTTTCTCTGTGCCATTTTCAGGCACTGGGCGATATCTGGTTTAAAAGAAAATGGTCACCCCCAAAAACAAACTTTTAGCGGCAATTTTCCTTGTATGTTTCCTACCGGCA